>CABHPQ010150483.1:0-16155 GCA_902168405.1 Peromyscus aztecus | reverse complement strand
AGGCGTGGCAAGCTCGGGGAGAAACCACGAGCTGCCCTGGGTTTGAACCTGGCCTCATTCGCATCATCCAATCAGAGCTGGCCTCATTTGCATCATCCAATCAGAGCCCTGTAACCATGCATCTCCCTTCCCCAACCCTATAAAAACCCTCTGCTCCAGCCCGTGGGCGCGCCAGTCACTTGAGCTTCTTGAGAGACTGCGTCGCCCCGGGTACCCGTGTTCCTGAATAAAGCCTCTTGCTGTTTGCATCCGACTCGTGGTTTCGGTGTGATCCCTGGGCTAGGGTCTCTCCTGAGGGAAGACTGCCTTCGGGGGTCTTTCAAGACAACCAGAGAAATTTGTCAAGTTAGGTGCTGCTGCTGGGGGTTGTTGAGTTTGGAACCTGCGATACCATGGGGTGTGAGGGAGGAACTGTGAGGTGACAACTTGGTGCCATCTTTCTTTTAGGACTTAAAAAGTAACATGGGAAGGAAGAGAACCTACTCCCAGAAGTTGTTCTCTCACCTTCAAACACACACACACACACACACACACACACACACACACACAGCATGACACATGCTCATGTGTGTACACATAGACATACACTAAATAAATGTATTTCTTTTTTTTTAAGTGTACACACAGGGTTAGATAGATGGTTCAGTGGTTAAGAGCACTCGATGCTTTTGCGAAGGACCAGGGTTTAGTTCCCAGCACTCACATTGTGGTTCACAATAATCTGTAACTCCATTTCCAGAGTATCCAAGGTCCTCTTCTGACTTCCGTAGGCACTAGGCATGTATGTGGTGCACACACATACATTCAGGTAAAACACTCATACATATAAAGTAAAATAAATAAATCCAAAAGAAAAAAATTAAAAATTGTACACAAAAGGACGTGGCGTTAGTTTAAATACTTAAAGCAGACAAACTTGGCCAGCCTTACATGCATACACATTCTCATTCTGCAGGTTAATCAGAGCATTGCTCATTAGTCTTGTCCTGGTTAACTTCAGTTATCAACTTGATACAGCCCAGAGTTCTATGACCAAGTTTCAGTTGAGGGATTTCTTCAGTCAGATGGGTTTATGACCGTGCTTGTGAGCGGTTGTCTGACCGATGGTTAGTTGGGGAGGATGGTTAGTTGGGGAGGATACGGTCCACCTCGGGTAACACCATCCCTAGGCATCCCACACTGCTTGAGTCAGCAAGTTACCTTCTTCCATGGTTTCTGCACCAGATTCCTGCATTGATTTACCCTAGTGATGGACTGTTACTTGGAAATGTAAGATGAAAGATGCCCTTTCTTCCCCTAGAGGGTTGCTTCTGAGCCTGGTGTTATCACAGCAACAAGAAAGCAGACTAGAACAGGTCTCTTAACTGCTTTTGTGTAAGGAAACTTCGTAGTTTATCAGCGTGGTGCCTATGAAAGGCTATATATTCCCCAATAGTGAAAAGGTTAGCATAAAGAACCAATAATTACTACTAACATGATGGTAGGGGAGTGGAAATGTTTTATTACAAATGAAGTAAGCGTGTGGAGATCTGTTTGTTATTACATTTCATTCTTTTGAATGTTTTGATTTCCTTTCCTTTAAGAAGCAGCTGAGGAAAACGATGCCTGTTGCATTCCATGGCAAGGGCGATGCTCCACATTTTGTCTGACTGTTTAATTTAATAACACTCAGGCAGGGGTAGTGAGGCCCACTCCCCTGGTAAATCCCCAGCTGCAAAGAAAATATGTACCAGAACTGGAGCAATAAGCTGTTTCTTAAGACTAACCCTCTTTTGAGATCTTTTTGAAAAGTGCATGTACTCTCTAGACTCCCAGGATTAAGACGAAGAACCAGAGTGCACACATTTGGCATTTATTTATTTATTTAAAAAGAATTTAAGACAAGGTCTTATGTAGGTAAGGCAAGCCTTGAACTTACAATGTAGCTGAGGCTGGCTTTGAACTCTTGGCTGTCTTACCTCCACTTCCCAAGTGCTGGGCTTGAGTTCCCAAAACTAGATTAGAGTCTTTTAAAAATAAAAAGAGAGATTGTCAGTATTAGTTGAAAGATTCAAGGCTTGTTAATTGGTTAATATTTTTGGATTGATTTTTTTCTAAAGAAATTATAAAATAAGGGGCTTTTGTTGATTAAAATACTTTTGGATTTTCATAAAATTCAGGGTATTTCCACCTCTTTTTTTTTTTCTTCAGCAAACTTGTTTCAACTAGGAAAACTCTTAATTTGAAAACTTGCAATCCTGAGCTATTTCTTTTTATGACACTGGAAAACAATTTCAAATTGCATATTGCTCTGAAAAGGATACAATGAACATTGTCTTTTCCTGTAACTGAATTTTATTGTGTGATTAACTGAAGAAGAAATATGCCAGATTTATCAAATCTGTAGGGATTAAATGTTTTGAGAAATGAAGTGTGCTAAAACTGCAAACTATTTGTAGAATTTTTAATGAAAAATCTTGAAAATGTAAAGTAGCAGAAGTATACTGGGTCTATCTCTGTGCCTTGTGGTTCCTCCCCCATCCAGCAAGCTCCCTTTCCAGTTCCGTTTGGTAAACATCAGTTTCGGGCGGCCTGTACACTCTGAACGCTGCCAGGAAGTGGGGTGAATGGAACTTCTTTTCCCATGACCCCTCGCTGTCATGTCCTTCCAAGGGCCCCTTATTCAGAAATGCCTTGATAACCACACTCATCCCTTTCATGCCCCACCCCTGCGCACAGCTGCCCGAAGCTCCTGACCCACAGCCCAGCCACTGCTTACCTCGAGCAGTGGATAGATATGTGAGAATATTCATGTGGGAAATGTGTCTAGAGATAGAATAGTATTTTTTATCAGAATTCCAGTTTCTTAATGTCGACCTGAAAAATTGGAAAGTTTAATTCTTTTTCTCTCCCAGAAAGTTTAATTCTTTTGGGCTCCCTAAAACCCGTGTATTGTGTTTAGTGTTTCTGTATAATTTTTCACGTTTTGATGAAGTCTAAAATGCTAGAACACTGTGGATTCTGTTTCATGTCCTATCAGGTTTATAAAGACGCAGCGGGCTGGTCTGTAAGCGTCTCAAGTGCTTGCCTACCATGCTCAAGGCCCTGGGTTTGATCCCTAACACTCATAAAGCCAGGCATGGTAGTGCCTGTACTCCCAGCAGTCAGAAAGCAGAGGCAAGAGGAGCGAGGGCTTAAGGTCATCCTCAGCTACATAATGAGTGCTGGGTAACCTGGGCTGCTCAAGACCCTGTCTCATTAAAAAACAAAGACACAAAGAAACAGACAGACAACGAGCCTTAAAAGGAAAAACCTAGCTCCGCTGACTAACCCCTTGCAGCCCTCCCCCTTCCTTTGACAGTCTGCACTTGGCTTTCTTATTTCTGTGTAGAAGAGGAGAAAATATATTTGCTATGGAAATACATACATTTATTCCCTCAATCTTCTAAACACCCCTTCCTCTCTAGGTAGAAAACCGAGACGATGAGGAAGAGCTTAAGTGATCTGTCCCAGATAGCAAAAGCTAGTCACTTGTGGAAACAGGGTGCGGACCCATTTGAAAGGCAGCACTAACAGGGGCTCTCTGTTCAAGGGAGAGAACGCAGGGTGAGGGAAAGAAGGCCTCCCAGAGGGAGGGAATGTGTGATGCATAACGGGTTCTAGAATGAAGGAGGAGCTAGAGAAGCTCCTCTGTGGTCTCCTGTGGTCCAGACTCCACCTCTGCTGCTCTGGGGGAGCTTCAGCCACTTCCAGAGTTTGATACAGGGCTGATATGGCTTTGGATCTTTAATAATAAATGTATTCTTGTAACACACACACACACACACACACACACACACACACACACACACACAACACCGACATGTGCTGTATAACAGTGGTCAACAACTGACTGCATGCATTTATATGATGTCACTCCTGTGTATCCTAGAAGTGACAGGCTTCACCTTCGGGGACTGTGTAAGCATGCAGTGGCTAAATCGCCTAATGATGCATTTCTCCAGTGTATCCCTGACAGCCACACGCCTGTGTTCATGTGTGAGTATGATGTGTATATACAGGCAGAGTACGTTTGGTAGGTAATTGCTACACTTCATATCACTTGTTCTAAGGAGACAGAAATTATAAGAGGTTTGTATATGAAACCTGCTTACTCCTAGAAGAAGACAGATTTATCTGATGGGTAGTCAGGGCTCTTTGCAGAGCACACACGAGAGAGAATGAAGGGAGAGTCTGAGCCGGGCCCTAGTTTGACATGGTGTCTCCTGAAAGGCCACAGGCAGTCTGCAAAGGCCTGTTGAAGAGACTGAGTGTGGGAAAAAATGAACTCAGTTCTTCTTCCTGCTCTGTGAGTTTGTCCCATGGATGACCTTTGACCTTTGCACATTCCCTTCCTTCCCTTCGCCCTGTGTCCCATCTTAGAGACTGATGGTTCTTGAATGCCTAGCTTCCAAGTCCAGCATCTTCCTAGGGTTCTCAGTTATTAGAATGCCAGTGGAGTGATGGGTAGGGAACACTGATACCAACTGTTTTCCCACGGTGCTCCAAAATAAAAGAGATTAATTTGATGAAGTACAATAACCTATGGTGGGAAGTGTGTTTTTTAATCTGAAAACCATTGTTTGTCTTTAACTAATCCTCAGAACTGGCTTCACCTGTCATTCCCAGGTGACTGACAGGTGCTGTTCTGACAAGTCCAGGCTTGGAGGGAGAGCCACGGGATGTCTGCTTCAGCCCGAGATTCACAGTTTTTCTAATGGTTTCTGTGGGTTTTTAAACAAGCAAACTAGAGGGAATCTTTGTGACCTCCTCAGGACGTAGGAGGGTGACGGCAGATGTTCTAAACAGAAGGGTAATGGGATTCCTTCCCTTTGCCTTCCCTAAGTCAGTTCCTGCCCAGGCTTTGAAACACTTCTTTCTGCCTCCTTGTCACTGTGCTCAAAGGTTCGTGGGATGCTGATTTTGTCAATGACAGTACTGTGTGTGTATTCCCCAGAAGACCAGTCCCTCCTGGATGAGAGATAAGAACTTGTTTGTTGTGTGACTAACACAGGTCCTAGTGTTAGGATGTTAGCTGATTGCCCTTGTGACACTGGCACCAGGGTCTTTCTGCATGGTCTTTGAAGTTTTGAGAGAGGGAGGTGACCCTGAGACTGGGGGTGAAGTCTCAGTCATTCAGGCTACTCAGAGCAGGTCATCCTGCAGGGACGCGCCACAGGAGCAGGAGGGTGGTATTACTATACCCCTGGGCTCAGAAGGGTCCAGGTTTCATGTGTCGGCTGGGTGTGAAATGAAAGTGATTGGTACTTTTCTTAAATTCCTTTTTAAAATTTTGTATTTGTGTTTCTTTTTTAATATATTGTTTTATATGTGAGTGTTTGCTTATACACACTGTGCATATCCTGGAAGCCAGAAGAGAGTATTGGGTTCTCTGGAACTTGAGTTACAAATGGTTGTGAGCTGCATGTGGGTATTGGAAACTGAACCCAGGCCCTCTGCAAAAGCACCAAGTGCTCTTAACCACCAAGCCATCTCTTATCACCCTTTTATTTCTTTTTAAAGGAGATAATCAATGACTACATAGTGGTTGGTTCAGTATGAAACCTACACATAGCCCTTGTCACCATACGTACAACTCACTAGCACATAATGACTCCATTTTAAGGCAGCTGGAAACCCTCTACCAAGGAAACACCAAAATGAGCCCCACTGCAGCTGAGTTCTTTTGGTTTCAGATAGTATATTTGCCACTGACTTAGCACGTTTTCCTATGCCATTAAAATGTTCTGTGACATCGCACTGCCATCGCACTGCCTTCAGTGTTTCTGTTCCGTTCTGTTATAACAGCATTACCTCAGTGCTTGAGAAAGATCTCCATAGTCCAGCAGAGCGGGGTCCACTAGTTCAGGGCGACCCTTGAACAGAATAAGACCTTCTATCAAAAAAAGAAGAAAAAAAAGGCTAACTTGGTGTCACACGTGTAATTCCAACACTCGTGAAAGACAGTCAGGAGAATCAGGAGTTTAAGGCTAGCCTCAGCCATGTAGCAGGTTGAAAGCCAACCCAAGTGATACGAGACCTGTCTTAGTTGCTTTTTTCCTGCTCTGATGAAATACCCTGACCTGATTATGTGAAGGAGAAAAGGCTTACTTTGCCTTATGACTCTAGAGGGGATGCAGTCATATGCGTGGTGGGAACTAAAGGCAGAGGAACATGAGGTTGACCTGTCACAGACCACCAGCGGTCTGGAAGTGCAAAGAAAACAGGAAATAAGTCCAGGATATTAAGGCCTAAATCCCGTCCCCCACCCCAATAATGTACTTGGGAAGCTACATAGTTGAGGCTAGCCTTAAAGTCCTGATTCTCCTGACCTTCCCAAGTGTTGCAAAGCTCCACCGCCTACACATTCTACAACCTCAAACTGCACCACCTACTGTGGGCTTGAGCCTAGGAGGTTATATTTCACATTCAAGCTTTAGCATTCCACCTCTGCTGTAGGATCTTGGCCCTCTCACAATGCAAAATGCAATATAACAGGGAGCCAGGGCTCCTTTCATACCTTGGAGCTTTTGGTGGGCGGGTCTTGCCCTCGGGGTCCCTTTCCCACTGTGGCGGTAGAGGGGCAGCATCTCTCACAATTACAGCCTCTTCCTTGTGCTCTTCTCCCCCCTCCCCCCACTGCAGACCTTTACTTTCCACTCCACTTGATGCTCTTTATCTTTGTAGACCCACAGAAGAATACCCATTAATAACTATGCTGCATCCTGCATTTTATACTGTTTTGAAATTTCCTTTGCCAGAGAAATTAGTATGTTGTTTTAAAATGTAGTCTCATATAAATTGTCAGGATATAGTAGAATGGAGCTGTATTCTTGTCCAGAATATGACATGAATGGCCCTGTCCACCTTCCTGCTAGAGTCTTTGTTCCCCTCCAAGACCTCATGAACCAGGCCTGGCTTCCCTGGCTGTGTTTTTCTTCATGACCCTCCACAGTCTGACCCATCCAGCTCTCCTTACCATGCATCAGGGCTTTTCCAGCACAAAGCTCCAAAGTCTCCTGTATTCCTCCACCCAGTTCCAAAAGCCTGTGAACCACACAGCAATGATCCCACTTCTGATGCAAATTTCTTTCAAATTTTATTTCCTGGGTTTATGTGGCCCACAGTTGCAGTTCCATGCTAGTCAAGGTAGCAGGAAGTCACAGCCACAGTCAAGAAACAGAGGAAATGAATGAATGAATGTCTGTGCTCAACTCATATGGTCCAGGCTCTTCTGCCTAGGGAATAGTGCCGCCCACAGTGAGCAGGTCTTCCCAACTCAATTAAAGTAATCAAGATAACCCCCCAGAGACACACCCTGAGGCTAACTTGATCTAGGCAATCCCTCATTGAGACTCTCTTCCCACGTGGTTCAAGATTGTGTCAGTTTAGCAATTAAAACTGACCATCACAAGACTCCCATCTCAAGCAAACAAGCTGGTTAAAAAAAAAAAAAAACTGAAAAGAAAAGCACTCTCATACCCAATAATAAAGTACATTTAATCAAGCAGGAAACAAATAAACTCATGTAGACACATTCCTTTACAAAATTTTCACACACAGCTAAAATGGAATGAGATGCTGGGTGATGAGCCTAAAATTCCGAAGTAGCATATTTGGGCTTTCACTGTATTCAGTTTTCATTTTATTCTTCTTGAACCAAATGGAAGTTCCGAGTCTCCAGTAATATCATGACTATATATGGGCAATACGGTTATGGCAAAGGGAATTTTTTTTACATCCTAATATGATGAATGTTCTCTTAAGGTTTGGAAATATTTTATTATGAATGGCATTTGAAAGGCGAAGGCACAAGCCACTGCCTTGGACACAGTGTGGAGGCATGCTGGCGCCATGCCTCTCTCTTCCACGGAAAACAGGAAAGGGCGCTGTGGAGTGGTAGGGCCTGGGCTGCTCTGAAGTCAGGGCACAAAGATTATTATTCTCCGCTTACACTGTGTGTTTTGTGAGTTGTTTTCAATAACTCCTTATCCCACATGTTTACAGACTTCATTTTCTGCTATCCGACTCTATTTTGAAACACCAGAGCAATTTTGGAACTATTTGGAGATTTTAACAAAACTCAACAACAACGTACATTTTAAAATTGAAGATTTTAGTACACACCCCTTGAGTGAGCACTGTGTGGTCTTTTATAATACAGTGACTTGAAATAAATAGAAAAATTTAATTACGTCATTGTATTTTAAGTTCTATGTTCCACCTTTAATAAACTGACCAACTACAGGTGTCCTGACTACCTTAAATGTATATGAAGAGATTTTTCTCAAGTCATTATTATAGCACCTATCTCATTGAAATACTACAGGGGAAAAACCACATGGATATTCTCTCCATTTTCTGTAGGAGGAAACAAGGGAGCAAGGTTTAGTGAGTTTTCTAGATAACAGAATCAGGATGGAATATCGATCCTACGTGCAAGTCAAACCTATGGATGCTTCAAATGACATTTGTATGCTTCATAAATCTACAGTTCTATGATATTTTTTTAATACAGTAGTGAACAAAAAGCCCATTTCATCACACCATTTATCATTTTGTTTGTTTGTTTTTTGAGGCAGGGTCCTCTGGCATGTGCCACAACACCCAACATCATTTACCCCTTTGATTCCCATTTTCTTGCTTGAAATTCTGTCTCAGGGCCAAGGGATGGCTCAGCAGGTAAAGGTGCTTGCTGCTAATCCTGAGGATCTGAGCTGGATTCCCAGGACTTGCATGGTGGAAAGAAAGAAGCAACTTCCAAATGTCCTTTGACCTCCATACATGTGCTGGGCAAATGGGCATCCTCACACATACAGACATGCAAACACACACATACGCATAAAATAATAAAAGACAATAAAGATTAACAAATAGTATTAAAAACTGTCTTACAGATTATGCACATCTTTATTTAGTAATATTTAGAAAGATTCTTTAAGATTTACTTGTCTGTGACTGTTTTTCCTGCATGTATATGGCCACGAGTGTGCCTGCTGCCCATGGAGGTCAGAGGAGGGTGAGGGCCCCTGGGAACTGGAATTATGCATGGTTGTCAGGCACTATATGGGAACTATATTGAACCCGGGTCCTCTGTAACAAGTGCTCTTAAGGGCTGAGCCATCTTTCCAGGCCTTAAATAGTTATTTTAACTGCTAATGTATTATCTGTTTATGAAAGTGGCTGAGAAGGCAAGTCCTGTCTATTTAACACTGAAATTCATTACAAAGCATCATGATGGCAAACCTCACTGACATCCATTCCCCAAACCCTGAAGCTGTTCCCTTGAGCCGCGAACAGGAGTGCACTCAGTGATGTCTGTCCTTAGCAGCTGTGCTGAGACTGAGGAGGGAGGCTTACTCAGCAGACTCCAGGATTCCAACTGTGTCCACTTGAGCAGCTCTGCCTGGCTGTGGAGCTTCCCACATGCAGGAAGTTGAGCTCTCTCTAATGATTTTGTTGCTGGGAATAATAGAGACTTTTGAGACAAAGGATGCCCCCTAGAATGTCAGGGTTTAATTAGACTGCACATACGCAGCATGACTGAGGTCACCATGACATTCCCAAGCTTATCAAAGAGATGGAGTGTTTAGCTCTCCCTACCTTTGAAATCTAGCTTACTTCAGAACTTCAAAACTTCAAACCACTACTTTCTCAACTACGAGAAACTTTGGATGACAGAATTTTTTGTTGGCTTGTTTTTTTTTGAGGCTGGGTCCCTCTGCTGTGTAGCCCAGGGTAGTCTGGAACTTACTAGCCTCAGCTTCCTGAGCTTTGAGATTGTAGGCATATGTGCATACGTGTGTGTGTGTGTGTGTGTGTGTGTGTGTGTGTGTGTGTGTGCATGTGGAGGCCAGCTGTGCTGAATCCCTTTGGAGCTGGAGTTAACATGCAGGCTATAGGCAGCCCTGCTAGGTGGTGCTGTGATCCACACTGGGGTCCTCTGTAAGAGCAGTGTATTGCTGTAAAGGCTTGAGAGATGGTCTGAGAAAACTCCATCCTACAAAGCTTTGGGTTATAAACATTTACCATCTGTGGAGACAGTTTGCTTAAACACAGGTGAATTTCATTTTTTCTTTTCTTAATATTTATTTATTTTTCTCTCATACAAAACATCCCAACTGCAGCTTCCCCTCCCTTCATTCTTCCCAGTCCCTCCCCACCTCCCCTCTGCCCGAGATCCACCCTCTCTTCCCATGTCCCCCCAGAAAAGAGCAAGGACATCAACTGAACTCAGCATATGATACAATAAGACCAGGCACAAACACTCACATAAAGGCCGGGCCAGACAACCCAAGGGAAGAAAAACATCCCAAGAGCAAGCAAAAGCGTCAGAGACATCCCCACTCCCCAAACCAAGCCAACAACTGTAATATATATGCAGAGGACCTAGCACAGACCATGCAGGCTCCTGTTAAGAGGCCATCAAGAGATTGCCTCTTTAGTCTCTGTGAGCTCCCATGAGCCCTACGTAGTTCATTCTGTGAGCTGTCTTCTCCGAGTGTCTTTAACCCCTTTGGCTCCTACAGTTCCTCCTTCTCCTCTTGGGGCGGGGGGACTCTCAGAGCTCTGAGAGGAGTGACCTGATGGAGACCTCCGATCTGAGCTCTCTCTACATCTAATATTTTGGCTGTGTGTCTCTGTATCCGCTTCCATCAGCTACCAGAGACAGCCTCTCTGATGATGACTGGACTAGGTAAGAACTATGAATATAGCAGAACATCATTAGAATTCATTTCATTGATTTTATTTATGTATTTATTGTCAGTCTTGTTTGGTTCTAGCCTCCTATTCCTGGCAATGGCTCCCTCTCATGACTTGGGTGTCAAATTAGATCAGTTACTGGTTTGTCATTCCTACAAGTTCTGCACCACCCCAGCACCTCTTGCAAGCAGGTAGGATTGTTGGTTGAAGGTTTTGTGGCTGGGTGGTGTTCCACCACTGGAAGCCTCGCTTGGTTACAAACGAAGGCCAGTTCAGGCTCTGTATCCCGCATTACTAGAGAGGAGTACTTGCTAAGGTCACCCTCATAGATTCCAGGGCGTTTCCACTGGACTGCATTTCCACATGGCACCTCCCCCCCTTCCAAGTCAATGAAATGATTCCTAATGATGTCTTTGTGATAGGGTGGAGTGTCCTTTGGGTATATGCCCATGAGTGGTATAGCTGGGTCTTAAGATAGATGGATAACCAATTTTCTAAGGAACAGCCGTATTGACTCCCCCATTGACCCCCAATTCCAGTCATTTCTCCCTATACTTTCTCCCTTCATCCCTCCACCCACAGCTGATTCTTCCTGTTCCCATTCCCACCCACCCCAGTCTACCCTCAAAATCTATTTTTTCCCCTCTTCCCAGGGAGATCCATGCCTCCATCCTGGAGCTTTCCTTGTTACTTAGTTCTTCTGGGTCTGTGGGTTGTAGCGTGATTATCCTTTGCTTTACATCTAGTATCCACTTATGAGTGAGTACATACCATGATTGTCTTTCTGGGTCTGGGTTACCTCACTTGGTTTTTTGTTTTTTTGTTTTTTTAACAGCTGAGGAAAACTGCAAAGTTTAAATGTTCCACATTTCCTTTACCCATTCTTCTGTTGAGGGACATCTAGGTTGTTCTCAGTTTCTGGCTATTATGAATAAAGCTGCTATGAACATAGTTGAGCAAGTGTCTATGTGGTAGGATGGAGCATCCTTTGGGTATATGCCCAAGAGTGGTACAGCTGGATCTTGAGGTAGATTGATGCCCAATTTTCTGAGAAACTGCCATATTGATTTCCAAAGTGGCTGTACGAGTTTGCACTCCAACCAGCAATGGAGGAGTGTTCCTCCTGCTCCACATCCTCTCCAGCATGACACCAGCTATTGGTGTTCTATTCAGGAAGCTGTCTCCTATGCCAATGAGTTTAGTGCTATTCCCTACTTTCTCTTCTATCAGGTTCAGTGTTTCTGGTTTTATGTTGAGGTCTTTGATCTTCTTGGGCTTGAGTTTTGTGCAGGACGATAGATATAGATCTGTTTACATTCTTCTACATGCAGACATCAAGTTAGACCAGCAGCATTTGTTAAAGATGCTTTCTTTTTTTCTACAACACAGGAGAATTTCAAAGTTTATATTTATAAACACCTCTGAAATATCAAAGTACAAATTAGTGAGATTCTTACTGAAATATTACTGTGATACAAAAAAAAAACCCCCTAACAAAGTAGGTTATTCATTTTATCAGAACTTTCTCCCACAGGACTTATTCTAATCAGTCAAACAGGTATATGTTTTGGCCTAGAGAGCTAGCTCAGTGAGAAGAGCACTTGCTGATGAGGACCTGAGTTCAGTCCTGGCAACCACATAAGCCAGGGGTGGCTGCAAATGGCTGTAACTACAGCACTGTTGGAGGCTCACTTGGGCTTGCTGACTGCCAGCCTAGCAGGTCAGTAAGGGACTGAATACGTGGGATTAGGGTAGAGAGGGAAACAGTAGGGCACTGATGACCTCCTCTGCCCCTGTGAACAAGCACACTGGTGCAAGCACCCAAAGCTACATGTGCACACAACACACACACACACACACACACACACACACACACACACACACACACGAGTGTATCAACTTCCTTAAGCAATTCTACCTTGCTGAATAGACAAAGTGAGTTTGCAGTTTCAAAGACTTGAGGACTGCTAGAGACGGTGGGGAATGAATTCTGCAGGGTTAAAGACAGTGTAGACAGAACATTAGTCTCATTCCAGTGGACCTGAGAAGATAGTCTTCAACTTGTCAAACCAGTCTTAACTCAGTCACTTCTAGACTCATCAAAGGCATGGAAGACAGTGACAATAGCCTGTTGGCTGGAGATGACAACAAGGAGAATTCAATGCAAATGAAATATCTGGCTCTGGAATGTCAAGACCAAGCTGGTTCTTGAATCCCAGTTCTTCATTTCCTTCAGATCTTTTCAGTAGCACTTCACCCAACTGCCCTGCTTAAACTACAACATCCCCTTCATCCGCATGCAAATGCACACCCCCTTGTGCTCCGCCCTAGTTTTCTGAGAAGCATTTAGCATCATGACCCAGTACACAAGCTTACTGCCTCCCTTCAGTGAGGATGCAAGGTGGATTTCTTAGCTAGGGTTTTATTGCTGTGAAGAAACACCATGACCATAACAATTCTTATAAAGGGAAACATTTAATTGGGGCTGGCTTACAGTTCAGAGGTTTAGATGAACTATCATCATGGTGGGAAGCATGATAGAGTACAGACAGACTGGAGAAGGAGCTGAAGGCTCTACATTTTGATCTGTAGGCAGCAGAAGGAGACTGAGTCCCATAATGGGTGTAGCTTGTGCATGAGACCTCAAAGCCTGCCCCCACAGTGACACACTTCCTCCAATATGGCCACATCTAATAGTGCCACTCCCTATGGGTCAAGTATTCAAACTCATGAGTCTATGGGGGCCATTCCTATTCAAACCACCACCTTGGAGGAACTCAAATCGATTAGCCTATGTTTGTTTACTGTTAAGTAGCCAGATTTGTGCTTGGAGCATGGAAAGTACTTAGCTTTCTATAAAGAGACCTAAAGTATCCAGTAAGGTCCTCCATGTGTGGCCTTGCTAAGATGGGATGTGTATATTCTGCAGTAATAGCTCAGGATAGAGCAATTCAGATATACTGTAGGGTAAAGTGAACAACACATTTTGAAGTAGTCTTGGCTTATGATAAGTAGAATGGAGCTATGGCCGTGATTAGTCTACTACTGAAAGCAGTGGATTGGGAAATGAATGGAGTTTATGTTTCTTCCATTTTCCCCTGGGAGTGGTTTCATGCGACCTCCTGGAAAGGACTATACCACAGCTGAAACAGCACAACAGGAAAAATAACACCCCCTTCAAAACCCCAAGAAAGAACGCTTTCCAGCTATGTACCCCAAAGGTAAAATTTCCCTGAAAGTTGACTTGTCACATCATCAGAGACCATGACTGAGATTTGGTCCAGTTTATTGCCTATGGGTGTGGAACAGAACTCATGCAGGGGTGAAGGAGTTAATGCGTGGCCCAAACTTTCTTCAAGTGCCAGTGAGAATCTTAAAGTTAACTTATTAAATGAAAGGTCTTTAGTTAAGCTGATTTTCCCATGAAGTTCTTCCCTATATCTACATTTTTGAAGATTTCTATAATTTTTCCACACTGTTTTAAATTAATTTTTTTTGTTTATTGATTTGCTTTTGTGGATCTCCAGACCATCCAAGGCTGCATAGTGAGACCCTGTCTGAAAAACAAACAAAAAATAACTCTGGGTTTCATTCCCAATACTAAGAATGAAAAAAAAAAAAAAGAAAAAAAAAAAAAAGAAAGGAAAGAGGGGAGGAGAGGAAGGGAGAGAAAGAAGGAGGGAGGGGGTAAAAAACCTGTTTGAGCTGCTGGGAATCAGCAAGTCAAAGGCACTGACTGCCAAGCCTGCCAGCATGTGTTAAATTCCAGGGACATGTGGTCAGAAGAAAGACTACTCTCCTGAAAGTTGTCCCCACCTCCACTCTCCCTTGCGGTAGACCAGGCTGGCTTGGACCTCACAGAGCTCTGCTTGCTTCTGCCTAGAGTGTTTGGATTTAAGGTGTGTGTCACCATGTCCAGCAGAACCAGGGTTTTGTGCAAACTGGACAGTTGATCCATCACTGAGCTACATCCTCAGGCCATTTCACAACCCATTAAAGTTATTAGTAAAGACTAGCAAGATGTCTCAGTGGGTTAAGGTGCTTGCTGCCAAGCCTGAAGTTCTCCCTCTGAGACCCACACAATGAAGGACGTCAATCACCTTCCTTTGGCAAGTTGTCCTCTGACCTCCACATATGTGCCATGGTGAGTGAACTTGCATGCCCTCATGCCTCCTTCCCTAAGCATGCACATATACACAATAAAAAACAAACTCAAAAACTGTCAAAACAGAACCACCACAATTAGATAAATACTCACTAACTAGCAAGAAAGGCTTCCTTCCTGATCATCCCCCACACTAACCAAAGCCTTAAGTTAATTTGTGCCCCTTTGGTCATGCAGCTGTAAACAGTTCTAAAGGGAACTAACTCCGAGTTTAAGATTTTAAATTTAGAGACAGGGGCTGTAGTTTGGTAGTAGAGCACTTGACTATAACATATGAAGGCCCAGGTTTCTTTGCCAGCATCACCTCAAAATATGCTCTTCATAGCATGAGAAATATGAACTTGAGATTCTTATCCACTGGACAGAATGTCAGAAGTAAAGGGGGGCCATGCCAGCTCTGGAGACATTAGTTTATTATGTGACTCTTGTCCGTAGGCCAAGGACAGATGACCCAAGTCTTACTCATACTAGATCTATGCTTTTTTTCTTTTCCTGAGAGAGGGTTTCTCTGTGTTGCCCTGCTGGCCCGAAACTCATTTTGTAGACTAGGCTGGCTTTTAATTCACAGATCTGCCTGCCCCTTCCTCCTGAGTGCTAAGATTATACAATCTTATATATTGTATAAAGTGCTAAGGTGTGTACAATCATGCCAGACTTTCTATGTTTTTTTTAGAATGAGACCTATTTGTAACTGTGAGATACTGAAAGGAAACAGAAACTGTTAAACCTGAAAAATGAGGGAAGAAAGACAAAATCCACAACTGTCCTATTAAGCAAACTTTATTTTAGAGATGCACTTGGGACTGGCCAGTGGCTGTCTCACCTTATATCAGGATTTTAGAGAGCAGCCTTTACTGGCTATTTGAGCTCCCGTTTATGAGGGAGAAATAGAAGATTATCAGCTATAAGTGTGTTTATATGGGCGAGAGAGTTGGCTGTGAAAGACTGTTAGGGAGACAATGAAAAAGGCAGACAAGGGTATAATCAGGTAAACGGAGTCACATGCTTTGCAGGTACAGGAATTAATTCTTATATAGAACACAATGGGCTCCTTATTTTGTGAGGTAAGTTGCTCGCATTTGGTATCACAAAACCAATTCTAGATTTGTCTATAATTGGTGTTCATGAGATGGTCAATCTCTCTTAATAAATTTTTGAAGTTTTACTTATTTTTATTTTATGTGTATATGTTTTTCCCAAAATGTGTCTGTATACCACACATATGCAGTGCCTGTGGAGGCCAGAAGAGGGCGTTGCAGCCTCTGGAG
>CABHPQ010150482.1:0-42585 GCA_902168405.1 Peromyscus aztecus | reverse complement strand
CTCTCTCTCTCTCTCTCTCTCTCTCTCTCTCTCTCTCTCTCTCTCTCCGAACCTGTTATACATGTTGAAGCATCTTGGCCTGGAAGATGATTATTTTGAATTGGACTAACTTGAGTGTGTGGTAATTAGTTCAAATGCCCTAACACCTGAACTCACTGTTGCTAGTGGTCCATGTGCCCATTTTCTCTTGCATGGAGACCTACACTTAACCTGCTCAGGGTCATCCTTCTCTCTGTTTCTCCTGATGATGGACCCAAGATGGATTGGGGTCTCTTACTCTAGTCAGCACTACCTGTAGGCACCTACTTCTCATTTCTCATTTGGTAGTAATCATGTAGTAGTTGCACAGCTTTCCTTTCCCTTCCTCTAAAATCAGATTCATAATAAAAGGACTGACATTGCTATCAGTGGGATCCTTTGAGAGAAGCTGTCTCTTCCACTGCCCTCGGCACTGTCCTCAGCACTGCCCTCAGCACTGCCCTCAGCAATCACTGCCCTCAGCAATCACTGTCCTCAGTGCTCTCTTCAGTATAGCCGCTGTTTCTATGAGGCTGAAGTTATCTCATAGGCAGATGAAATTATAAGCAATTCCTACAAAGTGTTAGTAAACTACAAACAGAAATCTGCCTTTGAAGGCAGCCAGAGCCAAATGGGAACTGCGAAATCAGTAGGAATTTAGAATAAAATGAGCACATTTGCAATGAATCATTTAGGGATTCAGAAACCAGATCCTCTGATAATTAGAATGAGCAGTTTTGCTAATAAACCTTCTCCGTGTTTCCTGAACCTGCTAGATCTACCTGTCTTTCACAAACAGCTTGAATTATCACTTTCCCACCAAGTTTTACACTTTCCCATTGCTTGTTGACTACTGGAATAGTTTTGCCCCCTCTATTATAGCCAGTGAATAGAAGGAAAAAGTCATAGAAACAAAATTAATTTTAGGGTCAGTTGAGGCAAGTTTTCTTTCGGGGATAAAAATTGTTGGTTTTATTCAAGAACTTTGGATGGAATTAATGCTATGTCACATTTACCCCAAATGGAAGATATTCTGCTTTGAGTCTCCTAGTTATGATCTGTCTACTGGTAGACCTTGGGCTCTCTACTTAAAGAAGTCCTATGTATCCTATCTCTATCTTTTGGGCCTTAAAAACTAGCAAATTGTACCAGCAGCCCAGAATTTAAGCAAATATTTAGTTATTTTTCATCAGTACAAAACCTTCCTTGGCATTTATGTGGTCTTAGCCATCTTAGCCTCTTCTTCGTTACAGTTCTATGATGATGACATGTGTCCCTCAAGAAAATGTAAGCTGCCTGCTCCCAAGTGTAATTTAGCAACCGTTCCAAGTGTAGTTTAGCAGTGGTCAGAGTGCTGTTCTCAAGGAAATGAACATCAACAGGATTAATTTTTCTACTTGGCCTCTAGGATTGCACCATGACAACAATCTAGAGGCACTCTGGGAAGGGTGAGCAGAAAGCCAGGGCAGGTTAAGCAATTTGGTAGCATGGCTGGCGGTATTGGAAGATATCAGACTGTTGACTGCTGCTGCTGTCCAGCTAGTGTGAGATGGGGATGGCCTTTAATGTCTCTGGGGTCATTTCTTCATCTTTCAGTAGAGAATATTGACAAAAAATAAAACTCCTGAGATTATCAGGTGATTAAATGATAAATGGATAGAACAGTATACTCTATCAGGCTAAGATTGTATACATTATTACTTTTGGTAATTAAGTAGAGGGAAAACCAATTGCCTGTGTTTGAGAGAAGTCTATTCCAGTTTATTTAGATTTGTGGCTTAAGAAATTTGAGTAGTTATAATTAGCACAAGCATGACTTTCTGCAAGTACACATTTTAAGAACTTTATTTTAATATAATGTGTTGTTTATTTTTTCTTTACATCTGAATAGTTAACCCAGAACCTCACATGATAACTACATTATTCACTATTACACATTCCTCCCCCAAATCTATATTCTAAGAAAAATGCATACTTTTTTTGTATTTAAGAAATCCTGGTGTAACAAGTTTAAACCAGACAAAACCCTAGCATGGATAAGGGGAAGTGACCACGAAAACCTTGTAATCAAAAGTTGCTTGCAATTTGACAGCTACTGGGAGAGGGAACATCGCTTTTCTCCAGTGGAGTGTCATTGAGTATATCATCCTCCACTTCAGGGCAAGTTCCATACCTGGGAGTAGCTAAGCAACAAAGAACAGACTCCATGTTTGCTGTGTGCTTTTGTTTTGTTGTGTTATTTTTTCATCTTATTGGGTTTTTTGTTTTGATTTTTATTCATTTATTTGTTGTATTTATTTATTATTTATTTATTTATTTATTGAGAGAGAGAAAACATGACATTGAGCAAGTAGAGAGATTAGGAGGACCTGAGAGAAGTTTAGGGAGGAGAAAGAATATGATCACAATCTATTGCATGAAAAAATTTAAATTACAAATGAAAGAAATACTTGTGCAATATTTACTGAGTTACAGAAATGTTTCAAGGCTGTTGTAAGCACTGGATCATTTAATCCTTATTACAGTTTTACAAATCAGTGCTATTATCCTTATTTTGCAGTTATGTAAGTTGAAGCACAAAATACTTAATTACTCAAACTTCTATAAATTTGAGCTGGATTAACCCAAGTGGGTTGCCTTCAGAGTCTGTGCTTATGAGTATCAGCTATAGGAAGAAAATTTTTAAACCAGAGTTTGATTTACCTAAGTTGTGTAGCCAGTCTGGGCTTTTTGGACTAACATGGTCCCCTCACTCCCCTGAGGACCAAAGCATTTAGCAGGACTTCCCTTTGGCATGTGTTGTTCTTGTTTCTTGCTAAGGAGAGAACCTAGGTTAGGTCATCCTGGATTTCCAGCTGTCCTTCTGCTGGTACTGAGGATGTTTTGATTGAGAGTAAAGGAAGCCCTATAGGGAAGCAGTGGAAGGCCCTGTGCCTCCTAACACCCTCGCCTATGGAAATTAAGAGTATTGATATTGACAGAATTAAGTGTTTTGCCAGTAAATATAAATTAGATGTTGATGTCTTACCCTTGGCATTCTGAATTCCTTTAAACATTCAAGATTCAAAGTAGCTTCATTCAGCATAAATTGACAATCTATAAAGCTCAGGCCAAAGTTTCATCATTTACATTCTTTATTCTTCTTTTGATGGAGAAATTAATTCTTAATTTTAGTAAATTTCTTTTTTTAAGTTTATTTATTTATTTTTTTCCACAGAGCAATTGCATTTTTAACATAGAACAATACATGAATCACCAGCATATATGCATACACAAAACTGCATCTTGAGTCAAGGTAGAAACAATAAATTTCTTCATTTAAACAGTTCCATTTTTAACCCCGTTCCAGCATACAGTTCCTAGGTCATTACTATAAACTCAAAATTGTCCCATTGCAATGAAATCTCTATTGTGCATTTCATTTCTTAAGTCTCAAAATTCAAATGATAAATTCTGATACTAGCCTTCCAAATATGATAAATCCATAACCAAAATCTTTTTGTAGTTTTCTCATTAAGTTCAAGAAGTTCAAAAAAAAAAGTAAATTCTGGTATCAGGCTTTCACTTCCAAATATAAAGAGATGATTAACAACCAAAACTTTTTGCAGTTAATAATTTTAGTTCAAACAAGCGTCTCTGCAACTTTTGTTCTCACAGACAGAGACCTTTCTAGGTACAGTAGTATTGTAAACTGCACTATTTTTGACGTTAGCTCAGGTTTTTCTGTATTGCATTGATTTTCCACAGATCTCAGCTGTGGGGAACTACTTTAGCAGATATATTTCTTATTACTTCTTATATACTTCTTATATTCATTCCATCTTCTTAATTCTTATTTAAACTTACATTTACAACTAGTATCTTTACCTCTTACAAGCTTATTACTGTATGTTTTAGGACTACCTTAGATTCTTCTTGCAAGCTTGTATTTTTAAAGGAACTCTATGGGTCTATTTTACAAACTTATATAGGGCTACCATTATCATATATTTAACTTAGTAAACACCTAAAGATTTCTTAACACAGATCTAACAAGACAGAATTTTTACAAACTCACATATCTTATTTTCATCTTTTTCTACTTCTTACTCTTAATTATTATCACTATCTCTATTAGAAAGATTCTCTTAACTAGACAGAAAGTACGTACATCATTTCTAAAGTTTAGAGCTTATAGTCAGCACCCACAACAGCCCTTCCACAGCTCCTTCAGAGAAATCCCTCTCCCACTGATTCCACTCTCACCCTGCATGGTCCCTTCCCCCCAGATGCAGAGCCCCAGACATCCCAGGCTTCTCTTCTCCTCTACTAGCTGCCTTTGGAGGTAGGGGCTTTCTTTCTCCCCAAATCTGCCTCAAACTCTTAGCAGCTTTCACAGGTCATGCATTTTCTGGGGAGGAATTTGTCCCTTCTATTTCTTCAGATGTTGGTGTGGGTTTATCTATTGCCTGAGTTTTCATGGGTGTGTTTAGCTTCTTTAGGTTGGATTTTTCCTTCTAGTGCTTTCTGTAAGGCTGGATTTGTGGATAGGTATTGATTAAATCTGGTTTTATCATGGAATATTTTATTTACTCTGCCTATGGTGATTGAGAGTTTTGCTGGGTATAATAGTCTAGGTTGGCATCCATGGTCTCTTAGTGTCTGCATAACATTTGTCCAGGACCTTCTAGCTTTCATAGTCTCTATTGAGAAGTCTGGTGTTATTCTGATAGGTTTGCCTTTATATGTTACTTGGTCTTTCTCCTTTGCAGCTCTTAATATTTTTTTCTTGTTCTGTATGTTTAATGTTTTGATTATTATGTGGCGAGAGGACTTTCTTTTTGGGTCCAGCCTATTTGGTGTTCTGTAAGCTTCTTGTATCTTCATAGGAATTTTTTTCTTTAGGTTAGGAAAGTTTTCTTCTATGATTTTGTTGAATATATTTTCTATGCCTTTGAGTTGGTATTCTTCTCCTTCTTCTATCCCTATTATTCTTAGGTTTGGTCTTTTCATGGTGTCCCAGATTTTTTGGACGTTTTGTGTTACAACTTTTTTATCTTTAGTGTTTTCTTTGACTGACGAATCTATTTTCTCTATTGTGTCTTCAGTGTCAGAGATTCTCTGTTCCATCTCTTGTATTCGGTTGGTTATGCTTGTTTCTGTAGTTCCTGTTCGTTTAGTCAGGGTTTCTATTCCCAGCATTCCCTCAGCTTGTGTTTTCTTTGTTGTCTCAATTTCTTTTTTCAGATCTTGGAATGTTTCTTTCATCTGTTTAATTATTTTTTCTTGAGTTTCTTTGCTTTCTTCCAATTTTTTGTTTGTTTTTTCTTCCATTTCTTTAAGGGAATTTTTTATTTCCTCTTTAAGGAAGTTTTTCATTTCCTCTTTAATGGAGTTTTTCATTTCCTCTTTAAGAGAATTTTTTATTTCCTCTTTAATGGAGTTTTTCATTTCCTCTTTAAGGAAATTTTTTATTTCCTCTTTAATGGAAATTTTCGTTTCCTCTTTGAAGAAATTTTTTATTTCCTCTTTAAGGGTATTTTTTATTTCTTCTTTAAGGGCCTCTATCATCTTCTTAACGTCATTTTTAAGATTGATTTCTTCTGTTTCTTCTGCCTTGGAAGAACTCCTTGTTCAGGAGTTGCAATTGTAGGGTCGGTAGGTTCTGGTGTTGTCATATAAGTCTTTATGTTGTTGCCTGTATTTTTCCATTGGCGTCTACTCATCTCTTTCTCTGCTCAGTGCAGATGGTGTAAGACCCTAACCCTTCAGGCTTATACCTCCAAGCCTCAGAGATGATAAACTTCAAGCACCAGGAAATGAGAAACTAAAAATCTGGTTCCCTGGGCAAGCTGACCACCCCTGTTCTCAGTCGGTGAGGTATATACTTACGATTCTGGTGCTCTAGTTTGGTGGTTGGGTCGTAAATTTCTTTTTAAATTATGTATTATTATTGTGTGTGCATTGTGTGTATGTAGTGGAATACCATGATGCATGTGTGCACATCCAAGACAATCTTGTTGAGCCAGTTCTCTCCTGATACTCCTCGGAATTGCGTAGAAGTCATCAGGCTTGCACAGCAAACAGCTTTATCTGATGAACCATCTTGTTGGCCCAATTTTATTACATTGTAAGACTTCATTAATCATAATAAACCGCATAGAATTAAGAGACTTCTTTTTGTGCTTCAAGTGGTTTATCAGTGTTCTTAAAGAAGTTGATGGATTTATTTGTCTTCTCTCTTCAGAGATTACCACTGCTCCTTGAATGGGCTTCTGCTCTTAGAATAACACTAGACAATGGTGGTAGTTTGAAAAGTCCCAGACCTTCCCAGCTGGTGTTTCTTTGTCACTGGTGGCTCCTCCTCTGCTCAACTCCTTCACTGTGTCTATTTTCTGAGACTTCACCAGGCTACGGTCAGGAGGCATCAATTCTCCCTCAGGATGCAGTAATGGCTTATACTCCCATTGAGACCTATTGCCTTCTGCTTCTCTCTCTCTCTCTGACCTGACTGTTGTAGAGTTTGCTGGGGCTACTACACCCAGTGTCTTAAACATTTATTTTATCCAGAAATCCAAGACAAAGATGTTAGCAGGACCAGCCTGCTCTGAAGATGCTAGAGGTTGGGGGTATGGTTCTGGGCTTCTCTCAGCTTCGGTAGGTGCTTTTTAGTGGCAGCATGACTCTAGTCTTCAGATAGCATGCTCCTGTTGTGTGTGTGTGTGTATGTGTGTGTGTGTGTGTGAATGTTTCCTTGATATAATGATATAAATATGATATAAAGTCATATTGTATTAGATGCCCACCCAATCCCAAGTATGGCATCTTACTATAACTGTATTTTCTATAGACCATTTCCAAATAAGGTGATATCTGAGTCACCAGGGGTTATTATGCTACAATTTGAATTGGAGGTAGGGCACACTGTAGCACCAACTTCTGCTCATTTTGGAAAGCTACACTGCCTCCCTTACTAAGCCCCAAGTATCTGGAAAAAATACCCATCATGATGGAAAATGCCCCAACCTTTACTAGCATTTTCTCCATGAGGAGCATGAGACTCTCCCTTTCTTTCCACACAGTTCAGTAGCTGCCCACTGAAGTCTTTTGAGTCTCCCCTCCTCACTGATGTCTCCCCTGATCACATTATTTAAGATCATGCTGCTCTCCTTCCTTCAGTCCCCTTCTTCATCATTGTTCCTTTTCCCTACTAAACTCAGTAGCTTCTGCCGTACTTCCTAACTTTTCTGCCCCTGCCACTGGTCTCTAGAAGCTGATTGTGTTGTTTGTGTTTGTCTTGCTCTGGCCCTGATCCTGCAGTGTTGGCCTAATGAAAGGCTTTTTATTTTATTCTTATGTGTTTCAAACATGCAGAACAGTGTTTGAGACTCAGTAGTAGCTGAAAAAAATACAAGCTGTGCTGGCTGTTGTTATGTCAACTTGAGAAAGGCTTGAGTCATTGGGAAGGGGAACGCTCAACTGAGAAAATGGCCCCCATCAGATTGGGAAAGCCTGTGGTGTATTTTCTTGACTGATGATTGATGTGGGAGGGCCCAGTTCCCTATGGGTGATGCCACAGATGGCATGGTGGTCCTCAGTGCTATAAAGAAGCAGGGTGAACAAGTCATGTGGAACAAACTGGTAAATAGTCTCCCTCCTTGGCCTCTACATCAGCTCCTCCCTCCAAGTTCCTGCCCTTGTCCTGACTTCCTTCCTTCCTTCACTGATGGAGTGTGATTTGGAACTGTGAACAAAATAAACCCTTTTGTCCCCAATTTGCCTTTGGTCATGGTGTTTTATTACAGCAAAGCAGCCCTAACTAAGACAATCACATCTTTGCTAGCTTTAACATATGGGAGCTGGAAGGTTGGTGGAGGCCAAAACACACCCTGAAATATTTCCTTGATCTCTAGGACTTAGCCTTGGAATTCCTATACCAGGTGTCCAAAGGCCATGTCAGTGGTGACAGCATATCTTAGTGGAACTTTTCATCCCCATCTCCTGGAATCGGCTCCTTCGGGGAAGGCAGGGACCTCATTTGACTGCTTATACTCTTATTTGACACATGAAGAAGTATCACTGGGACCACAGAGGAACTGCATCTCAGGACTCACTGTGACTTTTCTACTTATATCAGAAGCGAAGAGCTCCTAAAGTGACCGCAAAGTGCTGCTGGAGACATTTTTCTGACTTTATTGGAGTGAATGAGGTTAAGACAGTCCTCAGATGTCACATCCAATTACCTTAATAATCACATCAAGGCCTCTACTGGGCTCCTGATAGCCCATGCCAGGAGAAATTCCAAGGAGACCTTGGAGATAGCCCAGCCCCTGTGTGTTTCTTGGTCTTACAACCCACATTTATATATAATGAGCTGTTTGTTATTAGCATCTGTTCTTGTAGAATGTGGAATCTAACAAGAGTAAATACACCTTCTTTACGAATTGCTGTTTTTTTTTGTTTGTTTTTTTATTCTGGCCTCCTGCAGATATAGGCACACAGTAGATATTTGATCAGAACTTGCCAGGTTCCAGCTAAAACTGCAGCGCCATCTGGGAGCACAGCTCGAAAACATCACATAGGCTGCATGATCACCTTGGTTTCATTGTTACAGAACCTACTCTTCAGTCTCATGATGCCTTGCAAAAATCACTGAAAGGCTGCTTTAAGCAGTTTACCTATAGGTGGAAAGTTGGTAGCTCATGGAAGTGCTTGGAAGGGGTAATCTGGCCTCACAGTGAAGCCTTCAGTGTGGAAATCGTTCATCCACACATCTACAATGAATGAGACTGCAAAGAAGGAGTGGTTACACAGTTGATACAATGTAGCATCAACTTTCAGCCATGTTCACTCATGGATAGCAACGTTATGCATGACTGGACAGGATAAGACAGGATGAGTATGGGGAGGGTATCTGTTGACTGTGGCAGCACATTTGATCCTTCAGTCCACCATGAGCAATAAACATGTCTCAGTCCTTGTTTGACAACCTATCACGTGCTTCCTGAGCAATGGTGCCCTCTCCCCCAACTCTGCTAGTGCTGCCCACATGTGTCTGTTCAGAAGAAAGTACTGGTTCTTTTGAATTTTGATCAGAATGTATTCTTCCACAGCGGAGACGTGTCAGGGATTCCAAGAAGCCCAAGCTCCAGGACATTGCTGTTACACAGCCTACAATCATCTGTGTTTGTAAGATTTTCAAAAGGTCCATGCCAGAAGCCTGGTATCACAGGTTTCCAGGAGACTGAAATAAGAGGTCTCAAGTTCAAGTTCTGTCTGGAAAAATTAGCAAGAACTCATCTTAGTAAAATTTCAAAAGCTGTAGATATAGAGTTATAGCTCAGTGGTGGAACCCTTTCCTGGCATTTATGAGCACCTAGGTTTAATCTCTAGATTTTATACATGTATATAGGTATATGTCTTCCTGCATTCACATACATAGTGGGTTCATGTGATGTTATCCTCCATTCTGTTTCCCTTCTGCCATACTTTCTTGCATGTATGTGAAGGCAATTTAGAGTTGCATCATAGTAGGGGCTTGCGTTGAGAACATACATATTTAGTTTATCTTATACTGGCTATACTTACCTAGTTTAAGAAGAAATAAATCAGTACCAAAATCAATGCTCCAAATAGCTATAGGAGGCTTCCAGGATAATGTCTACAAAGGATATTAAAAGTCAGTCTCTGCATTCTGCTTTCTCAGGAAGAAACAGCTACATTTTCAATCCCTACAGAATCAAGTGATGATGGAGGGCACAGTCGTACCCCTCTCCCTCTTTGTTTCTTCAAAGAGCTGGTAGCAAGTACCAGGATGGGTGATTCTGGTATGAAATTAACAAGTCCAAATACAGGTTATTAGAATAGAGGCTCACATTACCCAACAATTCTATTCTAATATCTTTACTTAAAATTAAATTTTCATTCAGTCAAAATTATCTACTGCTTCCCTGTGTGATCTACTGCCAGGAGGACTTCCCTCCTTGCACCATCATCGTGAGCAGAAAGTCGTCTCCTGAGCCTCACCTCTTTTAAAAGCTGCCATATTGCTTACTTCATCAGCACTGTGATAAAACTCTGGGCAGAAGCAACTTAAGAGGTTGATTCGGCTCATGGTTTCAGAGATGATTGACTTTTGCGTGAAGAAAGTGTGGCAGAGTTTATGGGCAACAGAAGCATGTGGCTGAGGAATGGAAACATTGCAGGCATCAGGGAACCCTGAATTAGAATAAAGTGCTGGTGACACCTTCAGTGCCCATGCAGTAATCTACTTCCAGCAGGTCTTACCTCCAGTGTTACTACAGCTTCACACATGGCACAAGACAGGCACTGGACGTTCAAACATTAGATGAGGGCATTGTGGATTCAAACTATAACATTCTGATCCTCTTCCCCAAAGGCCAGGGCTAATGAATAATGAAAAGTACACTTAGTCCAACTTCAAGAGGACATATTATTTTAATATTTCCAATGCTGTTCAAAAGTCCAGAGTACCTACTGGGACTCAAAGCAGTATCTCTGCTGCAGTACTATAAAATAAAATAAAATAAAATAAACCCAAGCAACAAAAACAAACCAAAGTAACTTATATGACTTTAATATACAATAGCACAGCACAGGCATTCCCACGGTCTCATTCTAAATGAAGAAACCAAGAGGAAAGAAAAGAAAGACTGGACCAAAGCAAGACTGAAGCCCAGCATTGTAGATGTAACTGTCTTGTTAAATAAGAAACACAGAGTCAATGAAGAGATGAAAGCCCAAGAGGTCAGAACAATAGCTAAGAGCTAAAAACCTTACCCTTTACTGCCCCTGCTGTCCTCCTCAGCAAGAGACCTACTTCCTGTGTATTTGTCCTTTTTATTGACTTTCTATTCTACCTTCTCATTGGTTGTACACCCAACCACATGACCTCCTTGTCACTGCCCATCTATACAGACCTCCAGATCTTCTGTAGTTGGTATTGAGATTAAAGGCATGTGTCTCCATGCTGGCTGTATCCTTGAACACACAGAGATCTGCCTGTCATGTGATCAGGATTAAGGGCATGTGCTACCACTGCCAGACTTCTGTTATGGCTTGCTATTAGCTCTGACCCCTGGCAACTTTATTTATTAACATACAAATAAAATCACATTTCAGTACAAATAAAATATCACCATACAGCATGGAAACATTAAGCCTTACTGCTCTAATATGATGTATAAGTATGAATTAGGATCTTCTGCACTCAAAGGTATTTAGAAAGCCCACCCCTGTGGCCCTGCAAGTTTTAGCACATATGGTCTTTCTGTTGCAATGACACCATGCCATGTCTGCAGCTTTCCTCAGCAGGTGTTCTGTGTCCCTGGCGTCTCCAACACACTGGGGTCAACATTACACTTGAGCTTTACTTAAAGCCTTATGCACTATATCACCTTGTTATGTGGTCTCTGTGTAGTGTCCTGTACTGATTCATATTGTCTAACAGCACAGGGTTTTCTCTGGTGCTATGTGCCTGCAAAACATGCCATGTAGGTGTTCCTAAGTTCTGCCAACAACTACAGAAAGAGCCAGGACCCCTGGACTGCTGATGTAATCTGAGTAACACTGTAAGTCAACCCAGAAAATAATTCCCCTACATGGCTTCTCTCTAGTGGGCTGCCGTTTAGTCTTTCTCATTGAAGTCACTCTTTTCCTACATGGCATCTGTGCTGATGTTCCAGCCCAAAGCGAGTGGCTTCTCTTAGTGGTGCCAGACTTTTCAGATCATCTGCTTTTCCACACTCAACCACACTCAACTTCAGCTTTAAATGTTGCATACTCAGTTTTCAGACCAAACTGCATTGTTTTTATATCATTATGTTATCCTTCTCCCAGCCTCCCAGCCCTCACTGTAAACCTGGCTAAAAGTAGCAGTCAGTAGTCATGCCATAACCTGAATGTTGTGCTCTCTTGGAATATCTTCCTTCAAACTAATCAGTCCATTACTTCTGAATTTAGCCTCACTCCAACTTTCAAAACATGGGGAAAATAGAACCAGATTGTTAGAGTATAACACAGGTGGCTCACTGTTCTTGAGGGCCCTTGTTCCATCCGAAAGCCTTAGGACACAGCCTCCCCTACTGTCTGTATTTCCATCAGCTTTCTTGTTTCTGAGCTCCCAGAGGAACTGCCAGTTGAGTTCTGCTTATGCATTCTAAGGGCCTCTCTAGCTTGGTAAACTTGGCCACATTCCTCTATAAAACCATTTCTAACAGCCTGAGAACCATGAGTCAGTTTGATTATAGCCCAAACCCCATTTCTCTGGTACCAGTTTTTTGTATTGGTTGTTTTTTTCTTCTTCTTTTTATTATTATTAAGAAATTTTCTATTCATTTTACATACCAACCACAGATCCCCCCTCCTCCCTCTTCCTGCTCCCTAGCCTTCACCCCCAAGGATCCCCCATACTTCCAAGTCAAGTCTCCCATAGGAAGTCATCAGAGCCTGGTACATTCAGTTGTGGCAGGTCCAAGCCCCTCCCCACTGTACCAAGGCTCTGAAAGGGGTAAAACCTTACATACTGGGCTCCAAAAAGCCTGCTCATGCACCAAGGATGGATCTTGATCCCCCTGCCTGGGGGCCCCCCAAACAGTTCAAGCTAGACAACTGTCTCAAGTATCCAGAGGGCCTAGTCCAGTTCCACGGGGGAGCTCCACAGCTATTGGTCCACAGTTCATGGGTTTCCACTAGTGTGGCTGGTCATCTCTGTACATTTTCCCATCATGATCTCCATATCCCTTGCTTGTAGAATCCTTCCTTTCTCTCATTGATTGGACTCCTGAAGCTCAGTCTGGCAGCCAGCCGTTGATCTCTGCATCTGCTTCCATCAGTAACTAGATGAAGGCTCTCTGATGACAGTTAGGGTATTCACTAATCTGGTTACTGGAGCAGACCAGTTCATGCACCCTCTCAACTATTGCTAGTAGTCTAAGGTGGGGTCATCCTTGTGGATTCCTGGGAACTTCCCTAGAATTCTGTTTCTTCCTATTCCCGTGACATCTTCTCATGGTAACTCTTTCCTTGCTCTCCCACTCTGTCCCTGTTCTAGCTCGAACCTCCCATTTCCTTATGCTCTCACCCTCCATTCTTTGCCTTCCATTACCCCCCACCCCCTCACTCCCAGTTTGTTCTTGTAGATCTCATCTATTTCTCCTTCACTGGGCTATCTATGCGTCCCTCTTAGGGTCCTCCTTGTTAGCTATCTTCTCTGGAGCCATGGGTTGTAGTCTGGTTATCCTTTGCTTTACATCTAGTACCCACTTATGAGTTAGTACATACCATGTTTGTCCTTCTGAGTCTCGGTTACCTCACTCAGGACGATATTTTCTAGTTCTATCCATTTGGCTGCGAATTTCATGATGTCATTGTTTTTCTCTGCTGATTAGTACTCCATTGTGTATATGTACCACACTTTCTTAATCCATTCTTTGGTTGAAGGTCATCTAGGTTGTTTCCAGCTTCTGGCTATTACAAATAATGCTGCTATGAACATAGTTGAGCATGCATCCTTGTGGTAAGATTGAGCATTCCTTGGGTATATGCCCAGGAGTGGTATAGCTGGGTCTTGAGGTAGATTGATTCCCAATTTTCTGAGAAACCTCCATACTGATTTCCAAAGTGCCTGTACAAGGTTGCATTCCCACCAACAGTGGAGGAGTGTTCCCCTTGCTCCACATCCTCTCCAACATAAGCTGTCTGCACTGCTTTTGATCTTAGCCATTCTGACAGATGTAAGATGGGATCTCAGAGTCATTTTGATTTGCATTTCCCTGATGACTAAGGATGTTGAGCATGTATTGGTTGTTTTTGCATGGCTATAACAAAAGCTTAGACTTGACAGATGCTTAAGAAAGGAAGGAATTATTTTGATTTTGGGGGTGTTTCAGTTATTCATACAAGAATGGCACACCAGAGTTTGCGGCAGTGGAAGTGTAGAAACACTAGCAGAAACCACTCCCATGGTAGTGGATAAGGAATTAGAGTGCTAGCGTGAAACAGAGGTCCCTATGGCCACTTGGGTCCAACCCTGTAAGGGCTCCACAGCTTCAAAAGAGCCCAACAAACTTAAGGTCAAGTCTTCAAATCATGAACCAATGGACAATTCAGATTAATCCCCAAACAGTCACAGTATGTTGAGGTCATATATGTATACACATGTACACATGCATATAATGAATAGAAGTGCTAAAAAGAGAGCCAGGGAGAGCCTGACTATGTCTAAAGCTGTAGTCACTGTAAGTGCAGTTCTTAAAGCCAAGACCAAACTGATCCAGGGAATGGTTAAGTGTCTATAAATTTTAAATGTTTATTTCCTTTTCTTCTCTTTCAAGTCTTTCTGTATGAACTTCCACATTGAATTTATGCATTAAATCTGTTTGTTTTGACCTGGATCCTAATAGACGTCTTTTCATATGAAGTTTCAGCATATACCTCTGCCATTCATTTGTATATAGGAGTGAGTTAGGTTTATTATTCATTATCTCCGTCTCTGGCTCTTGCTTTATCAAGTAGAAGTATGACATCACACCCTAGTCCCTCCGTGGTTCAGTTCTTCAGTGATTCACCACTTATAATCACTGATCACCTTCTTCAGTTTATTTGAGAAGTTTATAAACCAAGTTCTGCCTTTTTAAAAGTTGTACCATTATTCCATTATTAATTTCATCTTAAATATTTTAATGTTTGTTACCTTTTCTGAGATAGGGTCATGCAAAGTGAGGCTTGAGAAAGATGGAAAAAAAATATATTTGAAACCATATTTGGTATAGAAGAGTAAATGATAGCAGATTAAAATGATATGAGTGACCCATCATGGGTTGACTTTTACTTCCCTCTGGGAGAATGTATGCGTCCTTAAAAGATAGGATTTACACTGATGTTAAAATTAGTTGAATTGACTTTCTCTTAGTGGTTTCAAAAATCATGTTTTCCCTTTTGTGGAAAATAGAGTGATCTAACCACAACTTTTTCATGAATATTAAATAGACAAATTCTAACACATTCCAATTGTTAGTGAATGATATATTCCTATTTAGAACTTACTTAACCTTATTCCAGCTGTTAGGTTTGTTTGTTTGTTTGTTTGTTTGTTTGTTTTGAGACACTTGGCAATAGTTCACTGAAAGTTGCTGAGAAACCTACTCACTGATGTTTATTTTGCATATTTGAACCATGTTATTTGAAAAGTTGGCCTATGTTTAAATAAACAATTCACTATAATCTTTAAATACAGTTGTTTCTTCTATAAAACACTGATTCCCACAAGAATTTTTTATGATGAAGACTCACTTTTGGTTTTATCATCCCAAAGGAAATACTTTGGAGCAGGTCTTGCTGGGCACTACACGAATGATGCCACTTGGCTTAAGGCCTGGCCTTTGACACCCGAGATCATATAGCTTATAAAATGATGACACTTGTACAAAACTCTAACACAAGATGGCTCTGAATAACACTAGAAGACAGTGAAAGATAGTTTCATTGGAGAAAAAGGAAAGAAATAAAATAATCCTAAGGCGACCATGTAGCTAGAGTTTTCCTGCCTGGCCCACGGTCAGGATAAATCTCTTTCACCTGCCAGTCCCACAGCCGCTCAGACCCAACCAAGTAAACACAGAGACTTACATTGCTTACAAACTGTATGGCCGTGGCAGGCTTCTTGCTAACTGTCCTTATATATTATATCAATCCATTTCTATAAATCTATACCTTGCCACATGGCTTGTGGCTTACCGGCATCTTTCCAAGCTGCTTGTCCTGGTGGCAGCTGGCAGAGACTCCCCCTGCCTTCCTGTTCTTTTTATTCTCTCTGTTAGTCCCGCCTACACTTCCTGCCTAGCCACAGGCCAATCAGTGTTTTATTAGCAACGCATTTGCCATACAGAACATCCCACAGCACTTCCCCCATTTTTTTTTTCAAAAAGGAAGGTTTTAACCTTAACAAAGTAAATTACATATAATTTGGGAATTTGGGCGTAGCTTCTCTTACTACTTCCTGCTGGAGGGGGGCGCTGTATCTTATGGGGACACAAAGAAAATTTTAGGATCATGGAGTAGTCCGTGAGGGTGTATCGTCTGAGCCAGTTGCCTTGAAACGGTTCTGGATGTTGGATCATCTGAGCCATGGTGTCATCGGAGACCTTTCAGGTGGTCTTGGCTGGTCAAACCTGATGTATCTTAATCTGGAACAAATCCATAGCCTCTGGCTTTCTGTGGGAACAAAAGCAGAGTCTCCTTTCCAAAGCAACACATCCTTACATCCAAGTTTTGAAGTTAAGGTATCTTTAAAATATACATATTGGTTTAACTCAGCTTACTTTACAATCAAATATCTCTCTGCAGTTAAGAATCCCAAAGTCAACACAATGCAGATTCTCTGTGTGATATCCATCTTTACGTGGCTTATATTTTATACTACCTTTACTGTCTCTTTAAAGACTTCATTTTTCAAAACTATCTATTTCTTTATATAACTGTATATATTCCTTTTTATCTCTTTGAAGCCTACGTACATTTTACACACATTTTAAAGCATTTAAAGTCTTGTTCCATCTGAATCTGTCTTATTGTGAATCAATTGTTTTAAACTGCAGCATTTCTAAGATTGAAACGGTGCTGTGGCTCCTGGCTCCGCCCGCCTCAGCTTCCCAACATGGCGGTGATACGTTTACCATCAGCTCTGGGATCCTTTGTGGGTCTATGCTTCTATCAAAGCAGCGTTTAGCCCAGAAACCTCTTTTTTTTTGTTTTGTACTAGGAAAGGCTAAATCCACCACACAGCTTAATGTGCCACTTGCAGAGGCCTCATTCCCGCCATATTACAGGTCGAGCGCACACGCCAGGAACCCGCCATAGAGTAGCTCAAGCCCGCAGGCTTCGGCTAACTTGAGAAAGACAACTAGGAAGCTGTTTTAGCTCCATTTTAGAATCTTCTTTTTACGCTTTCTCAGGTTTTAAGTGGAAATTCCTGCCCCACGTTCTGGCGCCATTTGTAGCTAGAGTTTTCCTGCCTGGCCCATGGTCAGGATAAATCTCTTTCACCTGCCAGTCCCACAGCCGCTCAGACCCAACCAAGTAAACACAGAGACTTACATTGCTTACAAACTGTATGGCCGTGGCAGGCTTCTTGCTAACTGTCCTTATATCTTAAATTAATCCATTTCTATAAATCTATACCTTGCCACATGGCTTGTGGCTTACCGGCATCTTTACAAGCTGCTTGTCCTGGTGGCGGCTGGCAGAGACTCCCCCTGCCTTCCTGTTCTTTTTATTCTCTCTGTTAGTCCCGCCTACACTTCCTGCCTAGCCACAGGCCAATCAGTGTTTTATTAGCAACGCATTTGCCATACAGAACATCCCACAGCACGACCATAATGAAAAGCAAGAGAAAGTGGATCCAGATGAGATACTGATGTGGTTTCCAAAATAGAGTAAAAGAAAGATGGAAGCCATGTGAAGAGACCTTGGAGACTGTTGACTGCTCCTCTGAGGAATTCTGATAGGTTTCAGTATGGGACGAAGTTTTGTGCAGACATTGTAGATTTATAGACTATTAAGTGTTGAAAAGTCCATAAAGATACAATTCATCAGTTACAGGCAAGGAAACTGAAGTGGTGAGGCTTCAATGACTTGGCAGTGATTCTACATACCATCAGTCACTCAGTGAGGCTGAAAATGCAAACAAGTGTGCCCATTATGTCCACTGTGCTGGGATGTAATGACTGGCCTAGTTGTGATTGGTTTTTAATATGTTTCTCTTCTAAGGGCTTGTCAGATTAAAGGTTTTTCTCTGATTCCTAAATGGTAAGAAACTTGCCTTAAACCTGAAAGGTTCTTTTCAATTCTTGTCTTGTGAAATTGTGCCTTATTGACACCGTGCTTGATTAATGTGGTTTTGATGATTCTTCATTGCTTTTAGACTTTGCAATAGGATTTCTTAACGTTTGGAGAATAGTTATTGTTTCTTGTGTTCCCACATTCATATGGTTGACTTAGACAATTTCTTATTCATGATAGAGATCTAAAGTTAGTACAAAACTCACACATGCCATATGCATCCATACACAGCATGCGTGTGAACGCTATTGTCCCTTGGGCATTTTTCTAGTGTACTAGGTAAAAACACATGTTTGCTAGTAGCTTTAGAAGTGGATTTTATCTTGTGGCTCTTCATAGGTATTCATTATTAATTCAAGACTTGTAGACTACATCATGAGGAAAACAAATACATTTGCTTAATCTTTTGGCATTTTTTTCTTGGGTGTATGAAGCTTGCCATATTCTAAGGCTTTCTAGTGATGAAAACATCAAATACTTATTTTCTGAGGTATAATTTGAAAAATGTTGAAGGACTTTATATTGGGAACACAGATTTTACTGACCAATGCCAGTAATGTTAATAGGATGGCTTTAGGAGAAGAAAGTACCTGCTATCATTGTATATTTCATGTGAAATTTTATATGAATTCTGTAGTATAAGGTATAAGATATTTAGTGTACTTACATATACACATCTGCATGTATACGTATGAGCAAGGCTCCTGTCACATATTCAGGTGCTGTTCACAAATCTCAACGTGATCTGAATGGTGCCTCCTGGAGCTGGGCAGAGCCCTGGAAGACCAGGACTCCTAAAATGTCCCCAAAGCTTTCCACAACCAGGGAACAGCAACAGCACTCTGACTCTGAAATGCCTACATAGTTCTGGACACACAGAGATCCGTGCTTTTTCATCCCCATCCTTCCACTCCAGCACAGACTTTGGCTTGATTTTCAGAACTGTTTGCACCTCCCCTAGGTTCTGCATGGGATTCTTTTCCTTGAACTGGTGGAGCTGCTCCTTTCAACCCCTTGGTCTTTGTAGCTTATACATAAGCATAAGATGGGGAGCTTCTTTGTTCTTCTAGGGAGCCCATGTAATCCTTGGGCTCCTCAGCCTGGGTTTTCCTCTATTCTTGAAAAAGAAACAAAGCATCTCCATTTCTGATTTTTCTTTAGCTTCTTTTGTCCCCAGTTCATCACTGCTCTCATTTCTTCCAACTCAGGCAAAGTTCTATTCTCCACTGTATTATTCAAAAGAAACACACAGTGGTACACACAGATCCTACACAATGCAGCCACAGCAGTGACTGTGCTCTGGAAGGATGAGGAAGAAGTTGAGCAATGAAGCAGCACTAAGGAAAACCTGAAATGATTGGTTGACATGGTAGATCTGGGAAAACACTCAACCTCAAATATAAGCATCATCCATACATATCCAGTGCTGCAGCTCAGTGAGCTCACCGAGGCTCAGAATGAGTACTGTGATCTGAGTCCAAGCTTGTTTGGCCTCAAAGAAGGTATGCTGGCTTAGTGGGCAAAGATGCTTGCTGCCAAGCCTGAATTACCTGCATTCAAGTCTTGGGACCTACATGGTAGAAGGAAAGAATTGATGCCTGCAGGCTATCCTCTGACCTTCACACACACACACACACACACACACACACACACACACACACACACACAATTTTTTTAAATAAACAATATCAATGGTTATAGAAATGAAGACATTTAGATGGGAAATGAGTGTCCATTGTGAGTATTTCCCATGTGCAATGCTGTGCACTTTCAGGATTCCTTGTTGGGACTGCATGTTAATTGGGAGTGTTCTGTACGTTTTCTTTCCTGTGTGGACCCCTGAGCAGAGAGGAGATCCATTTTTTTTTTCGGGATCACTTCACCACGAAAGGGTAATTCAAAATGGCCCTAGAATAGTGCCATGTGATCCCACAAGCACCATCTAATTCATTCTCTTCATTTGAACAAACAAGCTAAAAACATTAATAGTTAAAAAGGAAAGAAGGATGATGGAACACTTGTTTGATATATTTTAATGTTTTACCTTTGCATATTTTCTGTGGCTTATACCATGATATAACAGCTGAATGTTAATAAAGAAAATTCTGTGATACTCTTAAAATATTTAGCCTCGAAAGCCAGAGATAGCAGTGCACACCTAGAGTCCAAGCTGCTCTGGAAACTGAGGCAGGAGAATGGATTAAGCACAGTGGTTCAAGACCTGTTGAGGCAATATAGTAAGGCCTCATCTGAAACAAACACAGACAGACAAATATAGTGTCTGCTCTTCTGCAGAAAACTTGATTGACCTCAATTCTGAATTTTAATGCTGTACCTTGATTCACCAGCTCACGCTGTGCCCATATCAAATGCCATTAGAATTTTCAGGATATTTTACATGATATGGACTTTCTAAAATGAACGTACAAACATACAGAGCCCTTGGGATGACAGTGGCACATATGTGGAATTTTAGGAGCAGATCAACAAACCATGAAATAAAAGGTATGGGGCATTGTGGGAAAACATGATTGGTGTTTTCCTCACACCCTTGTTAGCTCAGTATCTCATTAGAATGAAAAGTATCCCTGTTGACAAATAAAATGCAAGTTTATTCATGAGTTGTAGCACTAAAATAGTTTGGTCACTTGTGTTTATTTGGATTCATCAGGTTGTTTTCCAAAATAGATAAAAGCTAGAATGTTCACTGGAAAGTTATGAATAAGAGGGCTAGTGGTTCAGTAAGTAATGTATCTGAGAGAAGCTGGAAGAGTCTCGATATGAACAAGATTGTATTAGACACTTGCTCTGTGCCATGCACTCTAGGGGAGTAGCTTTGACTCAAGGAAACCTTAAAAGTAAAACAAACACTACCAAATATGCATCTAGTGAGACCTTTAAAGGCATTTGTAATACCAGTTGTAAACTTGCTTAAAACTACTCATGAGTTGGATAATGTGATTTAAAAAAAATATTGTTCACTAATAGGCTTTAAATCTTTTTTCCATTGTTTATTAGTTTTCAAAGGTAGACATGTTACTTGGACTGTTAATGTCATTGTATCAAGAATCACCTAGATTAGAGAAGGTCACTTCTGGGTGTCTGTGAAGGCATTTCCAGAGATGGCCTGAGAAGGAAAGCTCTCACATAAAGAATGGCTCAACAGTAAGAGGAGGGGAGGTTGAGTCAGAGAAAGCAGGATTGCTTGGGATATATTCTTTTGTGCTATCTTGACCTGAATCCTTCCCCTGTATCATCTTTCTCTACAACCTGTGCACTCTAATGTGAGCTGTCCTCTGATACCACATATTTCCAGTCAAAATTTCTGCCCAAACACATGAGGCCAAGCACCTACAGATGAACACTACTGATACCCCAAACCAAAATAAATCCTTCCTGGCTGTTTCTATCAGATTTTAGTTCATCACTCCCAGCAAGGTAACTATGCAGTAGGAAAGTAGTTGAGAAAGAGGTTGCCACCCTCACTGACTCTCATCTTAAAAAACAATATTTGAACATGTTTACCAGAAATAATATATAGCTTACTAACTAAGATTATCGAAGAGTATCACTCACAAGTTTTGTATGGTTGGAGTGGTGACATTCACAGTTTCTGATTGTATGACTGATTTTTATTTTGTTTGGTAGTTGTTTTAATTTTATACTTATAAAGGTTTACATAGATGTTTAATGATGTTTAAATAATCAGTGTACCTTTCATGCTACTTAGAACCTTACTTCATGAGGAGAGGGGTCAGAGGGATGCCATGATGCCTTCCTAAAGCATCATGACTTTAGCAGCTGTGATAAAAGGTCATGAGAAAAGTAAAAGTTATGTCATTAGCTACATGATACCCAAAATGGCCTTCTTTTTCTCAGATCATTTTTTATACCCATCAATCTGAGTTTTTCCCCCTTATTTTTGAAAATTCCATACATATATACTATGAAATAAGATCACATCCACTCCTCATATCCAGCTCCAACATATACCTATTCCATACTTTCTCTCTCCAAACTTCACATCTTCATTATTATTATTACTATTGATAATCCAATAAGTCTAATTAGTGTACCAATATGTGCATGGGTGTAAGACCATCCACCAGAGCATGGAAGACCTACCTCAAAACTTATGCCCTCTGCCCCAGCAACCATCACCTGCGAGGAGTGATAGCTATTCCATAAACGGTGAAGCCTCAAGATCCCCTCCCCCATTTATTTCAGAATTTTACTGGCTTGATCTTGTGCCAGTATTGTGCAGGCTAACTGTTTTTTTTTGTTTTTTTTTTTTTGTTTTTTTTTTTTAAAACTCTTTGCTCTTTGGCTCTTTTGGGGGGTTCTACCACCCAGCTCTGAAATAAATCACACAGGGGCTTATTCTTTCTTATAAATGTCTAGCCTTAGCATAGCTTATTTCTAGCCAGCTTTTCTTTTCTTAAATTATCCCATCTATCTTTTGCCTCTGGGCTTTTACCTTTCTCTATTTCTGTACATCTTTTCTTTCCTTTTTAGTCTGTGTCTGGTTATGTGACTGGTGGTGGCCCCTCACATACTCCTCTCCTCCTTTTCTCATTCCTTTATGTGGTGATACTGTGTTCCCCAATATACTGTGTGCCTTAATAAATTTATCAGGGGTCAGAGAACAGAACAGCCACAATATTAAACATAGAGGTTAGGCAGTGGTAGCACACGCCTTTAATCCTAGCATTCCTAAGGCAGAGATCAGCCTGGATCTCTGTGAGTTTAAAGCCAAACTGGAAACAGCCAGGCATGGTGACTCATGCCTTTAATCCCAGGAAGTGATGGAAGAAAGCAGAAAGGTATATAAGGCATGAAAACCAGGAACTAGAGCTAGTTAAGCTTTTAGGCTTTTGAGCAGCAGTTCAGCTGAGATTCATTCTGGATGAGGACAGAGAGGCTTCCAGTCTGAGGAAACAGGATCAGCTGAGGAACTGGCAAGGTGAGGTGGCTGTGGCTAGTTTTGCTTCTCTGATCTTCCAGCATTCATCCTAATAACTGGCCTCAGGTTTGATTTTATTAATAAGACCTGTTAAGATTCATGCTACACCTTTATCCAAGATTTCTTCTCCTATTTATTCTCTCTGACTGCCAGCCCCACCTATCCTTTCTCCTGCCCAGCTATTGGCTGTTCAGCTCTTTATTAGACCAATTGGGTGTTTGGAACAGGCAAAGGAACACAGCTTTACAGAGTTAAACAAATGCAACATAAAAGAATGCAACACATTTTTGCATCATTAAGCAGATGTTCTAGAGCATAAACAAATGTGACACATCTTAAAATAATATTCCATAACAGTTAATTACTATTGCTGTCAAGCCCAGAAGACAGCATTTCCCAGCTCTTCTCTGTATCCTCCAACTCTTATATGCTTTCTGTCTTCCGTGATCTTCTCTGAGTCTCGGTAGGGGATGGGAAGGAAACTGACAAAGGTGTCCATTTAGAGCTGACACTCAGTCTCCTCAGAACTGTGACCAGTGCTTCCATTGTTTTAAAGTGGAAAAACAATGATTATCTCTGTATATGTAATGGAAATATGTATTAATTCTTCTCCAGTGTAAGAGATTATCTTTAAAACTTGCAGATATCTGTAAAAAAATCCATAAAACTTGCAAATTTTGAAGATTTCAAGGAGGATGTGAAAGTTTCTCTGTGTGCGTTGTGTCTGGCACATGACTCAGCTCCTGAGGGGCATGTATTTTGCCACAGTGCTTTTATACTTGAGAAGGCAATTCGGTAACATGTACTAAGAGCTTTAGGAATGTCCTTACTCTCTGAACCCAAGCTTCCAACATGTAGAATTTGCTTTAAGACAGACATGAAAGATGTTCATTGTTATGACTAGGATGAGAATGAAACAGTTTTAAGTGAATAACCTGAGCAAACAAGCATAAGAAAACAGCTAACAAAGTTTAGAATGTTCAGAGTGTGAGTTGCTTTGCTGTCAGTAATGTGGATTGAAAAATGAGCCGGTGCTCATAGAGGAAATATAAATCAAATGAAAGTGAGAAATTTTAATTTTTAAATGTCTAAAGTATTCGTCTTCCAACCTTATTGTATTTCCTTTTTTCTTATGCTGACACCTCCCCTATCCTTGCCATGCAGTTTTCAGGGCAAGGACAGTGCTTTGATTATCTGAGAATTCCCTTTGTTACAAATTATAGATAATCTGAAACTTCTCTTAAAAGGTAAGATAGATGAAATAAAATTATTTGGTTGTTTATATCATATAATAACTGATCAACTGTGAAATGTTTCCGAACCCCAATATTAAGTCTCTCCAGCAATGCAGTAAGCCAAATCTAGCCAAATTAAAAAGTAAAGGACGAGGTTTAATCTGAACAAAGTACTACAGGGGGACTCTCAGGAAAGAAAGCAGGAGAGAAATCACATGGCCGTTCTAAAGGGGGTGGTATAAAATCCCTGTAGGGGCCCAGGGTGATGACATGTCCCAAGGTAGGTTCATGCTATGGTAAGCTTTTGGGCAGAGTCTTGGACCACTGCCCAGAACTGGGCTTTTAGTGATTTCTCTGAGAGAGTGGGGTTTGGAGGGGGAGGAGTATTGTGAGCTGTAGGTGCAGAGCAGTGATGTGTCCTCCACAAACTGGGTAGAAATGAACTTTTGGCAATTTCTCTGAGAGGGTGGGGTTTGGGGAGGCAGGAATGGGACTTCCTCAATTGGTGTGAGCTATTCCAGGCAAACAAACTGTTTTGCATTTTTCAGTTTATTTAGTACTTTTTACTATGTTCAGAATAAGAATGTTTTAAAGTAACAGCAAATTTAGCTTCTTGAAAACAGAGATGGTGGCTGCTTCCCTGGAGCCATGAAATGGTTCTTTGTAATCTGACTCTTATTTAAATAACCCTCTCTTATTGGACCAGCCTACAAGAGTCATAGTGGCTTATCTCCCTCTGCCCCAAGGTATTCTTTTGTAGATTGAAAGTATTCAACAGCAGAATGCTGAGTAGTTACTGGTTCTAATCTGGGGGACCCACCCTTGAAGTAATTCCTGTTTAGGAACTGATTCTGCAAATGGCCCATTCTCTGAGCTGCCTTTCCATCAAAAGGTTTCATTTTGATTTGCAAACATTCCTTTTTTCCTAGAAACACTTCCCATAGTTAGCCCTTGCTAGCTAAGCACAATACTGCCTGAAATATTACATCAACATATCAAATTAATTGCAAGGAGTCCAGACCTGACTCCAAAGAGGATTTGTAACACCTGACTCCAGACTGAGTCACATAGCTTCTGAAACTCTTTGAACTGTACACTTGAGACATGTTGCTCTAACACAATTGAAATATATTTTTAGCAAGGAAAACTTGTGAGGAGTTAATGGTACAATGTTCTTCCTTTTTTTTTTTTTTTTAAGAAAATACATTGTCCATAGCAAGGTACCTGAATGATCAGCAAACAAAACACACCTTTGACGTTTATTTACTTCAATCAATAGTTTGAAAATGTTTTAATGCAACTTGGTTGCCAAGTTGGTTGCCAAGAAGATAATCTGACTCTGGGTTTTATTTCCCTCCAGACATATCCTTCATTTAGAATCTGTAGCAGACAATATTTCAGCAGCTTCATCAAAGGGATGTTTGATGTCGAAGGATTTGAGTTACAGACAAACCAAAGGTTCAATTTGCTGGAGTAGTTTCCATTCATCACGGAGGCCTGTACTATAATTTCCCTACCCACTTCAGTTTATGCTTCAATTACTCAGGCTCACACAGAATTTAGGAAAGTCTAGTAGCCTATGAAGTGCTATTGTGAAACTTAGAAACAGGTTTAACAGATCAATAAAAAAGCAGTCCTCTTTGGGTAGTCATCATCCTTTACCAGATGATTTATCAGTCCCTTTGTGAAATGCACAGATGCATGACCTGCCTGATCCATAAATGTTTGGAACTGGTAGGTTCAAAAACAGTTCTTCACTACAGTACCAGCCCAGCTGATGTGAAATCCAGAGAACATGAGGACCAATCTTGTTTTGATGTCTTGCTGATATTTGATCAACAGAGAATAGTTTTCATGGGTCAACCTAAGTAGCTTCCTTGTCTATAGAATCTACCATTTTCTTATGCTTTGATTTAAAGTTCAATTTGTTTCTTATCCTTATATCTCATACCTTTTATATTCCTTCTCCTTATATAAACTGACTTCCTCTCTCAATGGCTGCATCTTTGTCCAGTACTACTGACTCTTGATAGTGTCAAAAGCAGCTATAATTTGGTATTATTGCTGCTGTCAGCACACTTAGTAGGGACCAACTTCAGGATGTAATCATAAGTGAAATAAGTAGCCTGTTTGGAGGCTAAGGGAACATTTATTAACTATTTGTAGAAAAATTAGAATTCTCAGAAAAATAGTTCATAAATTACAATGGTTTGTAAGCTATAAGGTACTCCAACCCTCAAGAAATTCTGCTTCTTCTGTATCTGCACTCTGGTGCTTTGTTTAGGTTCTAGTTTTATTCTGTTATTGTAATAAATACCATGACCAAAAGTAATTTAGGGAAATAAAAGGTTTATTTCAGCTTACAGGCTACAGTCCATCATGAGGGGTAGCTAGGACTGGAACTCAAACTTGAAGCAGAGAACATGAGGGAATGCTGCTTTCTTGCTTACCCACTGGCTCATGTTTAGTTAGCTTTCTTATACAGACCTAGACCACAATCCCAGGGAATGGTGCTGTACACAGCAGTCTGCCTTCCTCTGCATCAACAATCAAGAAATCCCCAAAAGGTAGGCCCATAGGCCAGTTTGATCAAGGCAACCCCTCAACTGAGACTCTCTTCTCAGTGACTTTAGGCTGAGTCAAGTTGACAATTAAAGCTAACTAAGAGAGTTGTTTTTAAATAATCAAATAGGAAGAAGAGGAGGGAAGGAGGAAAGAAGGAAGGAAGGGAGGGAGGGAGGATCTCTATAAAAGACTGGACAAATTGTAGTGTATATCTACATCTAAGTAGTTGAAATAGAACAGTTTATTATATAGTTACCAATAAGAATTCATACAAGAAACAAAATTTACTGGCAGTGGAAACACGCTTCAGAATAACCCATAAAGAATGATGCAATTTATATAAATTTCATGAATACATGATAAAGTTCTATATGCTACTTATATTCAAATGTGATGCAAATAAGAACAATGGAAAGTTGGATGCATGCCTGCTACAAATGATGTGTGTGTGTAAGGCATCTATGCACCTTTCCTGAGGAAAGAGAGAGAAACTAGATTTGAGGGAGGAGTGCCCGCTATCTGTAACCTTATCAAGTTAGAAGCAAGCATGAAAGTCTGAATAATATGCATTCTTCATGTTAGGTATCTGGATATTGGTTCTGTTACTATCTTCAATGTTTTATGCATGAATAATGGCAGTCATCTTTTGTGTTAGTGTATATTAAGTGGGAAAAATATCAAATGAATGGATTTTCTTACAGTTTATTTAAGGAGAAGGAATATAAAAGGCATGAGATACTGACTTGATTATGCTCATTTGGAAAATAGATAACACATTCACTTTTTAAAACATTGCAACAGGACCTCATGGTTAGGTAAGTTTTTAAAGCTAACTTCAAAAATCTTGGTATTACACGTGTAGAAGGGGATGAGAGGTGAGGAAAAAGGCAAGTACATTAGATAGCACAGCCCTAGACCTGTGGTCATGTGTGGATATTTAAAGCACAGAGGTGGTTCCAGGCTACCCGTAGGGAGTTTTCCACTCGTCACTTTCCTGAAGTAGCCAGGGGGACCTAGGGCTGGCAGGAACTTCATAGAAGGTGCAGGTCTCAAAATTCTTCATCTGGCTATCTTCAGTAAGGTAGTGGGATGTGCAGCTCTCTGGAGCACAGCTGCCACATACATGTATGGCCAGTCCTAACTTCTGCTCATATACCTTTCCAGTGATTTTTTAAAAATTTTTGTTGTTTCTTTTTGCTCTTTTTTTTCCCTGAAAATGAAATAGGGTGAAGAGGAAACTCTGGTGTGTGCTTTTGTGAGTAGGTGTGCAAGAGAAAGCTGGTTCAAGTTCAACCTATACGAAAGGACTGACTGAAGAAAACTGCAATTTCTGATTTTTATAGAATAAGTTAGAACTGTTTCTTATATACCAAGAGTGTTATCAGTTGAATATCTCTTACTTGCAATGTTTCACATTTTTGTTTTTTTATTTCTCAGATTTTAGAAGTTGTCATTAGCAAATGAATGGCTCTAACCTCTGAAGTGTTTCATTATCTGAACTAATTTGATCTCAATGTTGCTGATCAGAATGCTTCAGGGTTTGGAGCACTTTAGTGTTTAGATTTCTAGGATCTAGCAACAAATGAGTTATAAATTTAAGGTGAGACAATGAATACAATTGTTCATTCAAATTACAGCCTTAGAACAGTATATTTTCTGTTAACACAGCTACACAGATCATGGCAAAGTGGAATATCTAAGGAAAGTAATAGAAGGCCAATTTAGTAATTTTAAACAAAAATGTCAATACCTATCCCTGACATCCTATGTACAGTACGTATATATGCAGTTTTCAAAAAACTAACTGGTTTTAAAATTTGATTGAGCCTGATTTCATCATTTTAATTTGTCTTATTGTAATTCCTGTGGCAGTCATTTGATTTATTGATATTTTAATCTTTTTATATGTGCTACATATAGTGATACAAGAATCAGTATATAAATGTGGCTTTCATGGCCAGTTAAACAACATCATACCATGTAGCCAAGTTCAGACCAGATTTTCTAAGAGTCTGTTAGGATTTTGAAAATAGGCAGAAACCCCCTGGAAATAGGACTGGCACTGAAGTCCAGGAAGCCCCTTTGGATGGTGAGCAGCTAAGAGTCTTTAGATTTTAGGCAAACCTTCTCAGCATTGCTCACCCTTTGAGGGGATTAAACAACAGCATCCTTCATGTAGGAGGCTCGGTCCAATATTTGAGCACAAGACTCAGATCTGCTTTCAGGCTCTAATTCTGTTCTCATCAGACCTTTAGGTGCACACGCACACTCTTGTTCAGGATAGGACTTGTTTGATATATGTGGCCATCTTGATTTGCTTCCCTTTAAAAGTCCTAGTAGCATCTTAGTTTTGTTTACTGTTGCTGTAATAAAATGCCCTAACCAAAGCAACCGAGGGAAAAAGGGCTTAGCAGGTCGAGAATTGTAGGTTACAGTCCATTGTGGGAACATCAAGGCAGAAGGAACTTGAAGCAACTGGTCACATTCTATCTATAGTCAAGAGCTGAGAGTGATCACTCTGCAGTTCTAGTCTACAATCTAAAGCCCCTGGCCAGGGAGAAGTACCACCTATATTAGATGGCTCTTCATACCTTGATTAATTTAGTCAAGATAAGAGTCCACAATCATGTCCATAGGAAAACCTAATCTTGGCAATCCATCACTGAAAATTCCTTTTCAGGTGATTCTAGATTGTGTCAAGTTGATAATTAAAACTAACCATCACAGGTGACTTCTAAAAACTGTCCCTTCATATTAACACAAGAAAAGCTCACCTGATTACTAGAGGCTACCATGGCAGACATATCTACTGGACAGCGATTCATTCACTGAGTTCAGTAATTAATAGGAATCTATACACAAGAAAATATAAATAGATAATTATGGCCCTGTATATTGCGGTGATGAAAAGCTTATCTTACCTAGATTTAACTTGGAGCTAGTACAAACAAGACAAAGAAACGTAAGCAATTAGCATATCAGCTTTGCTAGAGTAAATTCTGTGGGCTGTGGGGAACTCACAATAGAATCTAGTACATTCAGGGTCTCAGAGTAAGAATGAATCTGTATGTGCCCACCTGTTATTTCAAAGCAATTTTCAAGTCAAACATGTGTTTGGGTAGGAAGAAATATGGTTACTATTGCCCATAAGTATATGATTTTCACATATCTAATCAATTTTACAATGGGATAATGTTCTACTTTACTTCCTGTTGCTGTGGTAAGCATCATGGCCAAAAACAACTTGGGGAGGGTTAGGGTTTCTTTGGTTTACACTTCCCTCTCGATGGTGAGTCATTCATTGTGGAAAGCCAAGGCAAGCTTTTAAGGCAGGAACTTGAGGACAAGAACTGATGCAGCGGCCATGGAGGAGTGCTGCTAACTGGCTTATTCTCCATGGCTCGCTCAGCCTGCTTTCTTATAACCCAGGCACACTTGTCAAGGGATGACACTGCTCACAGTAGGCTGAACCCTTCCACATCAATCATCAATCAAGAAAATGCCCACACACTGGCCCACAGGCTAATCTGATGGAGCATTTCCTCAGCTGAGGTTTCTATTTCCCAGGTGTCCTCAGTTTGTGTCAGGTTCAGATTGACAAAAACTAACCATCATAGGCACTTAGCAATTAAATTTTAGGGCATGTTAAGAGATAAAGATCTCCAAAATTCAGAGCTGGGTTGTAGGATACACATCAAAAATGTGACATTGTCCTTCGTATGGTTTTGTAAATAGCCTTAGACCATTCTAGGCTTGGTTCATACTCATCCAGGTGATGCCTTTTCTGGTGGATCTGTGCTGGCAGTCATCTTATTATAACCAAACTTAAGGTAGTTTATGACTTTTAAAGCAGTTTTACCACAAGATAGAATTATATTCATCAAAAAATTGAATGCCTTTCATCTTTCTTTTATCTTGTTCTTGTGTGTGTGTGTGTGTGTGTGTGTGTGTGTGTGTGTGTGTATACTATAAATGCAAGTATGCATACTTGTATATACAGATGTACATATGTAAGTACATTTACATGTGTGGGTACATGTAGGTGTGTGTATGTGCAGGTGTATGGCACATGTGTTTATGCTTGTGAAGGTTCAAGGTTGACACTGAATCTTCTATAGCTGTTCTCCACTTTGTTCACTGAAGCAGGAGCTTTCAGTTGAAGGAGAGCTCAGTGATAAGGCTATTCCACTAGCCAGCTTGCTTCAGGGATTATCTCCACCTTCTGAACCCACTTGTATTTACTTACATCTGGAGATCCAGACCCCAGTGCATAGCCAGCACCTCCACCATGGAGCCCTTCACCTAGTCCCATGTTTCCCATTGTTTTGTCTGTCTTAGGCCTGCTTCAGTTTCTAAACAAAGTTAGAACAGTACTGGCTCCTACTTTTTATGTAAGTGCTTCAGACATGTGACCCTGCATCATCTACCTTTTATCTGGATCAAGGAAATAAATGGTATCTTTTTTGTGATTTAATAATTACATGCTGAAGGAACACATCTTGTTTTCTAATCTTAGCTGAATAATAGTGTCAGGAAAGCCTTTATGGGGGCACAAGAACCAGTCACCTCACCTCCCTGTCCTTAACATCTGAGTCCAATAAAACAGAGAAAACATTGTGGGAAAACATTATCTTTTTATATCCTAAAGGACCCTTCCCTTGATGGATTATTGTTGCCAATTGTAGAATCTGGCTAACATTTTGCATTAGCTACTTTTCTCAGAGATGCAACTGAAGAAAGGAGGATTTGTTTTGACTGACAATGTCAGATCATCATCATGGGGGAAGACATGGCAGAAGTCATGGAGGTAGCATCACATCTTGGTGGGTCAAGAACCATACAGCTCAAGCTGGAATGAGGGAGCTCAGGCCTGAAACGGGGGCAGATATAACTGTCAAGACCTCTTGGGCAGAGAAGATGTCTCAGTTGATAAATCACTAGTCCCCCAAAGATGAAGACACCAGCACTGATTTAAATGCCAGGTGGGCATAGTGGTCTTCCTCTCAGTCTAGCCCTCAGAAGGTGAAAACAGTGGATCCCAAGAGCGAGAAGGTTCGCTAGACTACCTGTATTAGTGAGCTCTGGGTTCAACTAATGGACTCTGTCTCAATAAACAAGCAATCCAGGAAGACACCCAACATCAGCCTCTGGCCTGCACATGCACCATGAGTATACATGCACCTGTATCCACATACATATCCACATCTCCACCACACAGACCAAAAGGGAAAAAGACCCCTCACTTCTGTTGGCTTTGTCACAAGTATCAAAAGTTCCACAATCTCCCCAAAGAGCACCAGCATTTGGACACCAAGTGTGACATTTCACACTCCAACCTCAATGACAGTCCTTTTCATTTCACCAGATATACCAAATTGCAAGCTTTAATTTTAATGAACACTTGAAACAAACCTAGAAAGTTCCCAGGGTGCCTCTGTTACTCCCAGAATAGGCAACTCTGGATATTGATTATTATCACCATGGTTATGAAAGCGGTAATAAATTGGAAGATACTCATGCTATTTTATTTTTCATTTAGGAGTGCTTTCAATGTCAAATACCAGAGAACTCAGATAACAGTGGTTTAGGCTAATAGGATTTGTATTTCTTACCTAATAAAATCTCTGACTATATGCTTTTTTTTTTCTGGCATTGGTTCAACTGCATCATCAAAAGTCCAAGCTTTTCTTTCTTCTCCATTCATTGGTCTTGCCATATCCAGACAAGTCACCTCAAAGTCTCAAGATGACTGGCATAGCTCTGGATACAGTAATTATATTTCAAAGCAGAAATAATGGGTCAGAAAAGTGAAAAACCTCCCTGGCCTGAATGATAGCAGCATTTGCCTTATCAAGCTTCTCTTCAATTTGAAGTAAAATACCTCACTGGGTATACTCAAGCTGACTTAGTCAAATGTCTCCTTGTGAAGACTTACTAGGCTGGTCAGATGGTAGCAAGTTAAAAAAAAATCAGTTCCTCCATTATAAACATGCTGTGATCACAATTGTCTAAAATGAAAAGAAAAAAGTCATAGAAACTAATGTAATATTTTTATCAATAGGAGAAAAGTAGAATGGTAGTAACACACACATGATACATATAGTGTGATTATAATAATGTATTCACATATATATGTTTTTTCTGGTTCCTTAGAACTTTATAATGTGGCTATATTGGTTTGAGAATTAGTAAACACTTGAGATAGAAATAAATTCATTTCAACTCCAGGCAGTTAGCTTTCTACTTGAAAGGCTGGTGGGTGGGTTCTCCAGTGTCCGCTTGACTTCTGAGCCATGTCTACAGCTTAGCAATGCAGAGCCGGCGCAGGAAGCTTGCTGACATCTCACAGCCCTTTTTTTTTTTTTTTTAATGTGTACAATGAGACAACAGGAGCTTCCCTGGTATTTCAACTCAAACAGAACAGTACATTGACTTATTGAAAAGTCTATCTTGCAAATCACATTTAGATTTAAATACACTTAGTATTGACCTGGAAACACTGGTTTCAGGGTCTCCTTGATTCTCTTGGACTTCCTTGGCCACTCGTTATCATTCCTAGTTGATAGCTTCTTCTGAATTTTATCATCTCTAGTCTGAGTCCCTTGACTCTAGAACTTGGATATTATTTCTCTTCTGTTTGTCTCACTCCTTAAGTCATCTACTTCTTGCTAACTCCACATTTATTTATTTGATTTTAAAGTTACATTTATTTATGTATGCGTGTCTGTTTATTGTGTGTGTATTTGTGCATGCTCATGTGAAGGTCAGAAGATAACTTGTGGGTGTTGATTCTCTCCTTCTACCATGTGTGTTCTAGGGATTGACCTCAGGTTCAATCCAAGCAAGTGCCTTTACCTGCTGGCACATCTTGCTAGCTCCTAACTCCACATTTATATCACCTGCACAGTTATCACCCTTAACCCTCAGGATAATTTATTCAACTTCTTTGTCTTCTCTTAATAAGTTTCTTGGTATATCTAAGATGTAGCTCGTGAAATCCTTCAAACTTGCAGATCTTCTTTTTTTAATCTCACAAAATATGCCTCTGTCTCTCTATTTTGTAAGCCATGAGCAGTGTGTGACCTCATGCCTAAATTCCCTTTTCATCACCCACTCTAGTCCTGTCCCACAGCAATGCAAATCCTCCAGCTGCTACTTCTACAGTCTCAGATTTGACCACTCCCACCATGATCCAGGTTTGGTAGTTCATAAGCATTGCTTTTGTCTGTAGACTACTCTGATGGTCTCAGTCTGGCCATCCCAGTTTCTCAGGCCCTTGGTACTCTAGATCTCAACAAAGCAAGAGAGAAGTCCTGTCAGAGTCAATAGCCATTCCACTACCCAGAACCTCTGTTATGCAAAGTCAAATCCAGAGCTCTTTGAATTCTGTGGAGAATGATATGGAGGTGTCTTCCTTACTTTGCATGACTTCTGAACACACACACACACACACACACACACCAACCTTTTCCTTGTTCAGTCATTCTGGCCTCTCTTGCTATTCCACAAACATATCAAGCATCTCCTACCTCAGGTTAATTCACCTTTGTTTGATCTGCCTGGAAACTCTTCTGTGCATGGAACACCCCATCATTCCCCTTGTATCTTCCCTCAATTGTTACCCTACCAGAAAATATTTTACTGAAAATAATTTAAATTCTTGAGAATCGTTCTTAGTTCTTCTTGACTTTTGCCTTCACAACATTCGTTTTCATGTGATTTCCCTTAATTTCATGAGCCATCCGTCCTTTCCTTCTGGCCTCCCTGTCTTCCTTCCTTCCTCCCCTCTGCTTGTCTGTCTGTATGCTGCCTTTGCTTCTTTTTTGTTTGCCTTCCTTCATCCCTCATTCATCCCATCCTTTATCCTCCCATTTCCCCCTCCCCTTCTTCCAAGATTTAAACTGGGTGCAGTGTTTTCATGTCATTTATTATAACATTAGGCTTTAGTTAGTGCCTGAGCATCCCCATACCTGAGATAGAAAGGATCTTAAGGATCATGTGATCCAATTCTTCTTTATAAGTAACACTTGAGAAGAGGGACAGCTTAAGTGGCTTAGGCATCATTACACAGCCTCTATCTATCTATCTATCTATCTATCTATCTATCTATCTATCTATCTATCTATCTATCTATCATCTATCTACCTACCCACAAATGAGCTGAAATCCAGCTGCAGTAGATTTTAAGTAAAGACTAGGTGTCTCTAAAGATAGAAAACAAACACCAGGTATATTTCATTTTCACGAAATACATATATTCATGACTTAGGTCTAAATTATGCCTAATCTAAAATCTAATCATCATCAGAAATGACCTTCCTCATGATCCTGTAAGCTGCAGAATGGATGATTTTCCTGGTGTTAAAACACAGTACAGGTGTAGAATGGGCAATATTCCCTTTGGAAAATGTGTGTGTGTGTGTGTGTGTGTGTGTGTGTGAGAAAGAGAGAGAGAGAGAGAGAAGAGGAGAAAAGGAGAAAGAGGGGAAAGACAGAAAAAGAGACAGAGACAGAGAGTGTGCACTAATATTCAGGTGGAAAAAATACACACAAAAATGTGTTTGATGATAGGATATAAAATAAGAGGGATCACTTCCCTAGAAATCATACAGTTGAATGAATATTTATTCTTTTGTGTATAGTGGTCTTATTTGTGAGCATATAATACATTGTAAATAACTAAAATGCTAATTAACTAAATTGTAGTACTCAAGTTTTTATTTTACTTTTATTTCTTTTTAATTTAAACCTTTCAATTTTTGAGAATTTTATTCAGGAAAGCTGTATTTACATCATTTCACTCCTCCCTCTCCCTCCCTCAAATTCATGACCTCTTCTTATTGGTTAAAATATTAAGGCAACTCCACATAGTTAAAAGGGAGGTTTATTTTGTGAGGTAACTTACAAGTGAAGGGATAGGTTACAGGGTCTGGGAAAAGTGTGACACAGTCCGGTGGTATTCTCTGGAGAACTCTGCTTGGTCTACCTCCAGCGTCCAGGGTCCAGGAACCAAGAGAGCCAGCCCATCCGGATCTCGGGTTTTCAGGGGTCCTCTCTCGGCTCTGCCTTGTAGGTGTGACAGTTACCGAAGCCTCAGTGGGGGTGGTACTTCCAGGTCAAAGCTGGACCGGCTACCCACTACATCTTCTTTAATTGTTGTTGTTACATACATACACACATATGTAAATATAACACCTGCTGAGTCCCTTTAGTGCTGCCTTTATGTATATGTGTTTAGTACTGACCACTTGGGACTAGATAACCTATCAGCAGTCTCAACCCTAGAAAAAACAGTTCTCTTTCTTTCAACAGTCATTGATGGCCTCTAGTTCTTCATCTGGGCGTGGGATCTTGTGACATCACCCACATCCACATTTTCATTATGTAGATCTTTTTTAGGTAGCTATATTGATGATATTTCATGGGTGCAGCTTCCCTATCATGTCTAGAAGGCACACTCTAGCAACAGGCCTCCTGGCCCTTTGGGTCTTAGAACCCTTTGCCTTCCCTTTCCTTGAGTTTCTCTGAGCCTTAGCTGTAGGGCTTACTTTGTACCAATTGGGACAGGACACTCCAGCATCATTTATTCTCTGCACTTTGACCTTTTGTGGCTCTCTGTAATAGTCTCCATCTGTTGCAGAAAAAAAGTTTTTGTTGATGAAATGTGAGAGCTACATGCAATTACTCAATATTAATGAAAAGAAGCTGTAATGTTATAAAATAACAGAAGCAGCTCCTGATTATATCAGGTGATGATTGAAAGTTTCAATATGTTAGAAGTTTACAGTTAACTAGAAACTCAAAATGTGGAAAAGAAATTGGGGAAAGAACTGTAGTCGAAAGATTTCTCAGGTCCTGCTCAGCCCCACAGTCCCTTGTTCAATGTTTGGCAGTCTCCTCTGTGAAGCAGGAATCTGAAGGACCATCTCGCCTTGTTTTAGGAAAATTTAGTGGTCATTTTTCCATGGGTACTGCATGCCCAGTTTATATAACATACTGTCAAGCAGTTCAGGCAAGAACAGTTTCTTGCCCAAATGACTAACTTTTGCCATAAGAAAAGCAAACTCCATATGGAGTTTCTTTAATGCCCATCATCTTCTTTGAAGTAAATTGGTGCTGCCAGGAGCAGACGTGTCTCACTGTCCAGAAAGTCCAAGTTTCTGAAACATTTTAAATGCAATATTCTGTAGGTCTTTGAAGTGTTTGAAGATTACCTACCTAATAGAAATATAGCTATGTATACCTAGAAAACTTAACTAACATGACTACAAGTGTGATTATCATAGATGACTAATTATTAATCTGTATTTCTTAATTACACATTAGAATTTTAAATGAGTTGCATAAACCTAATACCTTAAACAAGAGTAAAAATATAATACAGTATAATAAAATTAACTTCAAATTTGTATCAATACACTAAAATCCATAGCAATGTAAAACATTTTAAACAAGTTGTTGTTCTTTAAAATTAGATTCAATAATCTACCCTTTCATCCTATCATATCTATAATACCCCCTTTTCTACTTTAGAAAGAGATTGCATTTATAATAAACTCCCTTTAAATATAAATAAACATTTATAAACAATATTTTGGAAATTTGGGCATAGTTTCTCATACTACTACTGCTTACTGGAGGCACTGGCAATCTTATGGGGAACCTGAAAAAATTAAAATTATGTTCAAGTCCTGACTGGAGTAGTCTGTGAGGCTGCATTATCTGAGTCAGTTGCCTTGAAGCTGTTCTGGATGTTGGAACATCTGAGGACCTCTCAGGGGTTCTTCCTTGATCAAACTATATTAGCTTGGAAGCAATCCATAGCTTCTCATCTTCTGTGGAAACAAAGTAGAACCTCTTTTCCAAAGCAATGTATGCTTAGACACAAATTTTGAAGTCAAGATACCTTTAAAATATATATATTGGCTTAACTCAGTAACCTTTACAATCAAATGTCTTTCTACATTTAAAAATTCCAAAGATAATATAATCCAGACTCTGTGTGTGATATCTATCTTTATGTGGCTTATTTTTTGTATTATATTTACTATCTCTTTAAAGACTTTATTTTTTAAAACTATTTCTTTATATGACTGTCTCTCCTCCTTTTCCTTTCTCTTCCAAGCCTACATGCATTTTTACACATAATGTAAACCATTTAGAGGTTTATTCCATCTGAATCTGTCATTTTATGAATCTATTGCTTTAAACTGCAGCATGTCTAGGACTGAAAAGGCAGCCTTGGCTGCTGGCTCCACCCACCTCAGCTTCCCAACCTGGTTCATGTCTTCCCAACATAATTCACTACCAGCTCTGGGAGCCATGGTTTCCAACAACTCTTGGAGGCAGTAGGTCTATGCCTCTATCAAGGAACATGTAGCCTAGAAACCTTTTTCTTTTTCTTTTTTTCATCTTTTCCTTTTTTGTCTGTACTAGCAAAAGCTAAATCCACCATGCAGTGCACTGGAGATAGCTCTGTGTACTGAAGCAGGAATCCACCATGCTGCAGGTCAAGCCCACATGCTGTGAACCCGCCATACTGTAGCTCACAGCTTGTCTGAGAGACATAACTAGGAAGCTGCTCTTGGCTCCATTTTAGAACGCCTTTTAAAATTCTCTCAGGTTTTAGGTGGAAACTCCTTGCTCCACGTTGGACAGCCAAATGTAGCCAGAAGTTTCTCAGGTCCTTCCTAGTCCCCCACAGTCCAGATAAATCTCTCTCAGGTCCCACAGCCACATCGACCCAAGTAAACAGAGGTTTATATTATTTACAATCTATATGGCCCATGGCTTTAGCCGCTTGCTACTTAGCTCTTTCATCTTAAATCAACCCATTTTCTATAAATCTATATGTTGCCACATAGCCATGGCATTACTGGTCTGCTGGCATCTCACTGTCCTTTGGCTGTGGCTGGCATCTCTCTCTCTCTCTCCTCTCCATTCTTCTCTCTGTATATCTGCTTGGATTTCCTGCCTGTCTCCAAGCTGCCTTGCCATAGGCCAATGCAGCTTTATTTGTCAACCAATCAGAGCAACACATATTCACAGCACACAGAAAGATATCCCACAGCAAGGAACTGCATGGGCAAAGGCATTGAGCCTGGTCAGAGCTGAGAACACGATCAAGTGCAATTGATCTGCCAGGGGAGTCTTAGGGAATACTGTAGAACATGATGCAGGGAATATGGGTCTCATTCTGAGACCTTTCAGGATTTAAATAGGAGAGTGGCAGACATGATTTTCTTTGCAAATATCATTCTATGTAATAGGACCAAGAGCAGATGTAGGTTGGGTTATCACCCATCAGCATATAGCAAGGAATGCACTGACTCGGGCATGGGCTGGGCAAGCACACTGTGGAGCCATACAGAAGGAGATGAAGATGGTGGCTTGACTTTGTGATCCTCCCAGACATTGAACTTCTTTAGTTCTGGGAACTATGGTAATTATTAAAAGTCCTTCTAGGAAGCAAAGAAAACCATTAAAATCAAAGAACTATTATTTAGAAGGCAATACCTTCAAGCTTTAAAAATCCACACGATACCTCTGCCAAGATGGTGTCCTCTTCCAGGTGGGACTAAGGAATATGCCCTGATCATTTCCCCTTGGAGTAGATGGTTTTAACTTTTAGCAAAAGGAAAGACTTGTTTTTACTTTTAAGTATGTGAATGTTTGTGTGTCTGTGTTTAGCTATGTGCACGTGAGCCCAGGTGCAGGTAGAAGTGAGAGGAGGATGCCAGGCGGTGGTGGCGCACGCCTTTAATCCTAGCACTCAGGAGGCAGAGGCAGGCAGATCTCTGTGAGTTCAAGGACAGCCTGGGCTAAAGAGTGAGTTCCAGGGCAGGCACCAAAACTACACAGAGAAACCCTGTCTTGAAGAAAAAAAAAGTGAGAGGAGGCTGTTGTTTCCCCTGAAGTTAGTGGTCAGGTGAGAACTGAACTCAGGTCCTGTGCAAGAGTGGCAAGCACTCTTAACTGCTCAGCCATCTTTCTACTTCCATGGTCTTAATTTGTCATTTTAGACTTATTTATTTTTATTTTATGTATATGAGTGTTTTATCTGTATGTATGTATGTATGTACATATGTATGTATGTGTGTATGTATGTGCATTATATGGGTACAGGGGCTTGCAGAAACCAAAAGAGGACGTCAGGTTTCTGAAACTGGAGATATAAGGTTTGTCAGCCACCATGTGGGTGCTGGGAACTGAACCAAGGTCCTCTGCAAGAGCAGCCAGTGCCTATACCCATTGAGCTATCTCTCTTGCCTCTATAGTTTTAGTTTTTGTGACATGGGCATCATCTAAGTTGTCTTGTTTCAGTGGATGGTCCCAGACCCAGGCTTGAAAAGTCTGGATTAGCAGACATGAGTTAAAGCCTGGGAAGTACAAGTAAAAGAAAGGAACCAGAGCTGCTGCACTGGATAAGGGTGAAGGTCATACTTGGGTACTGGACTTGGTGACAAGGAACTCCTTGTTGGATCTGACTTAGTTCCCATATAGCTGTCACCTGCTTAACTCAGAGATGTTATACCACAAAGATAGTTTAACTTCCTATTTACCATTGTTAAGCTATTGAACTTGTCTGAGTCAAGGCCCCTTTGTCTATAAAGACACCTTGAGATACTGTTGGAAGGCCAGAGGTTCAGAATGCATTCTGCTGCCCAGGGTGCCTTGTTTACCACAGCTGCTTATTGAACAGTGGCTGCTAGCTGCTTCTCCCTTGTCTGTTTGGTTGACTTGGTGCCTCCCACTCCACCTCATTTCATCAGTGTGGAATTAGCACTCACCTCTGGGGTTTTATTTAGTAGAGGTGATTTTCTTCTTACTTCCTCCTTCTCATGAAGTCTTCCAGACCTGTTTTCTGCAGGCTTCCCCTTCATCAGAGTTTGGCTCTTTCTCTGCTTTTGTTGTAACTGTAGTAGACAACAGACCTTTATCACAGCTGTTGAATATCTGTAATTACCAAATTAGTGTAGACCCATGCTTCCTGCTACAACTATGCTTTGTAAAGCCACTGTCTTTCCCATTTAGCTAACATGAGCACTGTGAACCAGAAAAGACTCGCAGTGGACAGATGCAGCTCTGGAAAATGCTGCCAAGATAGGAAAATCATTTGAATATCATTAGTTCTGCAGAATACAATCAAAACTCAAATGAGAAAGATGCCAATCTTCAAGTGTGCATTGAACCCTTGTTTATAAATGTGGGCTGCACAAATTTATATTTAAAGTTCTTTATAAGTACAAAATAAGTTAAATAACTAACAAACATATGGCAAAACTAATCACTTTTTATCTCTACCAGTATTTGAAATAAGGAGTCTGTCCCCAGTATTTTTAAAATTAAAAGGTAATACTCGTTGAATTAAACATAATTGCCAGCAAGAGCTTGATTGTGTTGCATGAGGACCAAGGGACAAGTTAAATTAAATATTTGAAGAATATGGGTATTCAATAGTTCACTAGTTTCATTTGCTATATTTCATTTAACTTGTTTTTCAGTAGAGTAAATAAGATGGAGAAAAACACACTTGGTTTTCACAGCAAAAATATAATCATGTAAGTGGTCTTAACTGTATTTTTAGGTAAACTCCTAAGAAAATTTTACATAGGTGTAAAATTTAAATCAGTTAGCTACATAGTTGATGATTTATATTTATTTAAAGGAACAAAAAAAATTTACCCTGAATGAGACTTGTTCGTGGAAAACTTGGTCCATCAATTTTACTCCAACTCTCTATCTTCACCTTGTCTGAACTGGGGGAGCTGATGTTTGTACGTCATCCAGTTGTGAGACAACTTTCTCCTTCTCTGTCTTTGTATAAGGAGAGAATGAGCTGGGATTTCTCATGGTGCTCTTCAGCAGGGAAGGGCAAAGTGTGCAGATATAAAAGCACAGGAGTGATACATGCAATACAGTTATTTACCTTGTGCTAGTCTTCCTGTAATTGCAGCAGGTTGGTCTGCCCTGACTCAGGCAGGTCTCAGGAGCAGCAGCCTGTACTAGAGAGCTCCAAAGTAGACGAATAAATTCTTTCATCACTGGGACAAAATGTTTGGCAGCAAAAATATAAGAGAACAAAGGATTTATTCTAGGTTACAGATTCCACGGGTACAGTCTATCATGGTGGGAAAGGCATGGAGACAGTAATGGCTTTGTCTGCAGCAGTGGAAGCTTGCAGGGAGCATGTTTACATTTTAGCCAGTTAGGAGCAGGCAGCTTGGTTGAAGCCAAGTCAGATTATAAGCCCCATCTCCAACAGCCTGTCTCCGCCACTAGGACCTACCTTGTTGAGCTTCACAATTTCTCGGAACAGCACCATCCTCTGCAGTTCAATACTTCAAACTGTGAGGGGGTGCTCAAACCACAATTAGCCCATTTAGAACCCCTTGATGATGCTTAATTCACAGCCACACAGTAGAATAGCAGTGCCTGGCAACTTCATACATACGGAAGACAGAGCTTTGTTTACCATTATTTAGCTTTCTTATTATGATCAATCTTTTTTTCTTTTACTTCTTTTTATTTTTTTTAAGATTTATTTTTATTATTTTGTAATTATATGTACTTGTGTCTGGGTATGCATATGTGAGTGTAGTGCCCACAGAGGGCAGAAGAGGGCAGCAGATACCATGGAACTGGAGTTACAGGAGGTTATGAGCCATTATGTAAGTGGTGGGACTCAAATCTGGGTCCTCTGAAAGAACAGCCAGTGCTCTTAACCACTGAGCCAACTCTCTAGCCCCTCACAATTTTTTTCTGAAAGAAAATGAAGCTGTGTTTTTCCTTGTCAAAGAGTTTTCTGAAATCAGTATGTAAGAGGAAAGGTATGGGCACAAAACGAGTTGCACAGGTTATTTCTCATCTTAATTATTATTTAATTTTTATATGATCTGACTGTGTGTCTATCTAATAAAGTACCACACACTAACTAATTTCACCATTGGAGTCCTTGTGGGTGCT
>CABHPQ010150481.1:0-16723 GCA_902168405.1 Peromyscus aztecus | reverse complement strand
GAGAAACATTGGTCTAAGCCCTTCAAGCTGGAAGAGCAAGGGACTTCAAGGGAAATTTAGAAATCACTGCAGGAAGCCCAAATCCCAGTACAGCCCAGACTGTTAGAGGTTCCCCCATGGAGGGACTTGGGGTACGGAGGTAGGGGTGCCTGACTACCAGGGATTTGAAAGTATGAGAGTAGTCTCTGCTCCTACGTGTGGCAGGCTCTCAAGCTGTTGCCCATCCCTGGAGGCGGGTGTGGGCCTTGAGTATTCTACCCAGCTCTGGACTTTTCCGTAGCAGGGCAGATCTAGAGCAATAAGGAGGTGGATTCATCCCTGGAGCTCAGCTTTGCAGAATGACCCCTCTCAATTCATGGGCAGTGGTCCCCGACGGAAGAGCAAAGTTCGTTAGAAACAGTGAAGCTGCTCCCCACACTCCCGGCTCCTAGCCTGGCCTGAATCCCAAGAGCTTAATGCAAGCGAGGTGGGGTCCTGATCTAGCAACTCTAGAAAAGCCACACAGTGTTCCTGGAAGCTGGGACCCCTCATTGGAGGATTCTTTGCTCATAAGTCACATGCAGATCTCCAGAGGTTGTGTTCCCTCACTCCCAGAAATCAGGACCCTGGCCTGGCTTGGGGGAGACGGGGGCATGGTGGGAGGCACCCATGGGGCTGTGTATACTGATGGCACCAGCCACCAGGGGGCAGAAGGGCTCCACAGGTAGCCAGTCTGGGCCTGAACTTATCCAGGGGTCTTCCAGAGGGAGGCTCAATCTCTCAAGACCCTCAGCAGCCAGAGAGCCCATGACCTCTTAGACCCACGCCAGCTCTAAGTACAACGGACTGTACAGGACGTGGGGCCTAGCTTTGGGTAATTCTCTTCCAGAAGGTAGTTCTATTTAGAGAGAATTAGAAACGCCACCTCCAGGCCCTTGTGTGGGAAGGAGAAAAAAAAAAGACCTAGAAAAATCTCTTTTCTTCTCCAAAGTGTCCTGTAGTGCAGATGGGAGGCTCTGTTCTAGGTGGGCGCTCAGAGAGGAATGAAGGAAGAATTAGGGAGACGGGAGAGGCAGCAGGCAAGGCAGCATGGGTAGGCGGGGCGGTGGGGGCCTCAGGTGAGTGGGCTGCCCTGGGACATTTCTGTCAGGATGTCGATGAGGTTGTTCAGCCCGGAGAGGTAGCCATCCTCGCGGTTCCCCTCCTGCCAGGGGATGTCATGTTGGAGGGTCTGGCCTTCCGGGAGGGGTGTGGTTTTCCCAAAGTCGATCATCCACACCTTGGCTTGCTCCTTCTTGTCATGGATGAAGAGGAGTGAGCTGCCAATGACCTGGAGGGAAACAGGACTGTGAGAAAGGAAGCTGGGAGTCGGAGCCAGGACCGGGGTGGGGCAGGATTGGGAGGAGAGGAGGTGGATGGTCACGCTAGGGCCAGGAGGAGGGAGAGGAGTAGGGCTTGGGGGGGGGGGGGGGGGGCTAGGAGGAGACACAGCTGGGGTACTTGAGAGACTAAGAAAAGCCCGGGGCTATGTAATCCCGAGGGAGACTTGGATCAACAATTTCACTGCCTACTGGAACTGGGCGTGATGGTGAGGGGTGGCAGTCAAGCAGGCAAGGCGTGGCTGTCAGGCTGAAGGCTCAGTACCCTACCTCGTGGCACTTGAAGAAGGGAGAGACTTCCAGGGTTTCTCGAATGGCCTTCAGCCGGTCCCGGTAGGCGATCTGAGGACAGAGACGGTCACAGTTTCACACACTCTGCGCTGGGGTGGGGCCGTGGCCTCAGATCTATTTAGTTCGTCAGGGTCATTGAATTGCGAGCAGCAATGACCTTGTACTCACTCCAACCTCACCCACCCGAGCTGAGCTCAGAGTTACGCCTTTCCCAGGAGACTGTGTGCCCCTCAACCTCCTCCATGAGGGGGCAGCCAATCCCAGCATGCCAGTCAACAGTCAGAGCCCAGAAATGGTTGCCATGGTAACTTCCTGACCACAAAGTGCTGTGCCCCTGACTAAAGACAGGATCAGGGAAAAGCTACAGTATCTCATGAAGAGTCCCCTCCACAGAGCCTTACAGATCTTCCTGTGTCCGCAACAGGGTGCCTGATCATCCCCAAAAGGCCAACTCTGTGAGTCTCATCACCCACGACTACAGGGCCACTAGGGAAGCCCATGTCACAGGGGTCCAGCAGGCAGGACAAGTCAGCAGTACCCTGGAGTCCCTAGCAACAGCAATCAACCCTTCCCTGGAGTCCCTAGCAACGGCAATCAGGCCTTCTTGGAAATGCAGTCTGTGGCATGACTCTGAGGGTCTGAAATGCTCTGGACAGATAGATGCCCAGGAACCAGAGGACTGGTGCTGCAGACCTGCATGCTGTGTGCATTCCAGCCTTAGAGGTCTGGGCCTGCAGGCAGCAGGGAATGCAGGGACCTTCTTCTGTGTCCGGCTACCTTAGATGTGACCTCTAGCTCTGCCTTTCTCTACCTGTGTGTCCTTGACCTCCCGAGTCTCCCTGACTGTCAAATGGAGACAAGAATGTCTGCTTGCTTGTCCTCATCAGAGGGCTTCTGAGGGGATTTGAAGAACGCTCAGTTCAACCCTCAGCCAGCAGCATATGTGCTAAAGAACTCCTGCTATAGTTTCCTGACAGGGAAGGGCAGTGTGCTGGGACAGAGTGACTGACAGCTCAGGAGAGTGAGTCAGTGTTCCCCACGCTTCTCTGAGCACCCATGGATTCTGGAGCCAGCCACATCTGCTTTATACAGAAGTCTGGGGCTAGGGTTTCAGCACCACTCCTGGCTTACCTAGGTTTGGACCCCAAACCCTGACTCACCAGGATGTTCTGGTTTCCTTTAGTGAATTCTCTGAAGGCCTCGGTGACCTGCTCTCTTGTTTTGGTCTTCTTGAAGTCACGGTTCACAGAGCCATCTTCCTTCTGAGGAGGGAGTCACCCAGAGGGAGTCAGCAGAGGGCCCATGGGACGGACAGCTCATGATCATGACCCTCATGCTGCTCTGTGGAGGTGTCAGGTGCTCAGGGATGGTACAGCGAGGCAGGTGCAACCAGGCAATTGTCACCTGGCACAGGAAGCCTGTCCTGGGCCCCAACAGAGGATTCACAGAGTGGCACCAGACCCCTGGCCACATACTACTTTAGGAAGTCTTAATGGTGTGAGGGTATCTGAAACAATGGAGAAGCACCTGTTCTAAGGAAGGGCAGCAGGGGCCCAGGATGACTGAGAGCTTCACTTCCTGCTCAGAAGCTTGGTCCCTGGACTAGTGCCTCACGGTGCATCCCATTAGTGTGCTAGCAACCATCTGGATGATCAGGCTAACAGTCACCCTATCATAGGCTTGTGTTCAAGTGACTCCCATTTAAGAGTGACCCAAAGTGTGAGAGTCGCGGCGCTGGCAATTTTTATGATATGGCAAACAGAAGCTGTAAAGTGTCTCTAAGGGAAAAGGCAAAAAAGAAATGTGTGTGTATGTGTGTGCGCATATATATGTATATATATGTATATACTTGTATACACACACATTCATATTAGTTCTATAGTTTCCAGACATCTAGTTTGGGTCTTGTAATGCACAGCAGGTCAAGAGGACACTATGCAGATCCCCCCGCAAAGCCAAGGTTGAAACCTGTGTGGCTGCATCCCTACGCCCTCACCCACCATCTCCATGTTCTGAGCTCAGCACGCCTTCTGCTCAGGTAGCCTGGGCAAGTACACAGAGCTCTGTTCTTCTGAGACAAAGCGGGAGAAAGGGTGGGTCCAGCAGGAGTCCTGACATTTGCACCTGTCCACCTCCACTTGGGAACAGGTGACAGCTATTCCTTCAGGGAGGCTCCCCGCAGGAAAACAGCGAGCAGCTGGGTCTGAGGGAGCCGTGGAGGGGATAGGTTAGCAGGATGATGGTGTGTGCAGTCAGCGCCTCTCAGCCTGTGGATGCTGCTGGCTGTATGATGCCACAGTCAGGAGCACATGGTGCCTGGGTGAGAGGTGCCAGGGCATGCTGACAGACCACCGATGGAGAGGACGTGTGTGCATATAATTTGCATCCAGTCTGAGAGCTGGATGCTGCCAAGAAGGAAAGGTGGTTTCAGAAGAGAAGGAAGTACAAGTGACTTTCTCCGTCCCCAGCTCTAGAAGCCCGTGAGCCACTGGTGATCACAGGAGCTCATATCTCCACACTCTGTGAGAGAAGGCTATAGGAGCCGCCCCTCCTTTCAGCTACCCAACTCTGACTCCATGCTGGAGAGGGGGCCAGGCAGACCAAGCCTGGGCCAAGAAAGGGAGGACCAGGGCCCTTGAAGGGACTGCCACCTGAGACAATGAGGAGTCTGTATACCTTCTCCCTGCTCCCAGCTAGGTCTTGCAAATCTAGTAGTTAGGGACATGGGCCGGAACATAGGGACAAGGACAGTCTTCTGAGATCCTTTTCAGGGCACCCAAGAGGAAAGGATGGAGGATGCGTTTTCAAGGCAATCGCAGGGAGCCACAAACCTCTCCTTACTGGAACTTCACTGGCAGTGAACCAACATCTTTCCTGTGGCGGGTGTATAAGCTGGCTCCTATGTAAGGTTCTCTGCACAGCCCTAAAATAAGCCAGCTCCACCCCAAGATCGGGTGACCTTTCAGAGCCAGTCCACCTGCACCTCCAGCTGCAGAATGGACCAACACCCCTGAGGCTGGTTGTCCACACTTAGGCCTGTAGAGGTGAGCCTCACAGACTCCAGCATCCCGAGGCCCTCATCACCACTGAGAACCGAGAGGCCTCAGCATCCCCAGGCCACACCTGAGCTCTCACCTTAATGCCCTCGATCCTGAAGCCCAGGGTAGCCGTGGAACTGATAGTTTCTCGCCACTGCATGTAACGCGGCTTGGTCACAGCACGCTGGGCTTTCTCCTCTTCAGTGGGGGCCTCGGGGTCCACCTCAACCATCTTCTGGTACATGTCCTTCCGCAAGCTCGGCTTCTTCCGGGCCTTGGTGAGTTCTTCTTCCAGGTACGTTCTGCATGGGAGATGAAGGACTTGAGGGCTGGGTCACAGCTCCCTGTAGCCATGAACTGTCTGGGGAATGAAGACCCTGAGCTGGCTGTGTCTGGTCCCAGGACAATGGTCAAGACAGCAACATCTAAGATGAGGTCTATCTATTGGAGAGCCATGCACTGTGTGAGCTGATTGGAGGAAGGGTGTCCTCAGTGCTCCCAGAGCACCTTCATGCTGGTACTGTGAAGGCCTGATAAGCTCAGGAGCCCCCTGCAAGGGGCCTTTCCTAGGGTCAGCAGAAGGAAGATGTCAGAGCACTGCTCAGTTTGTGGAAAAGAGACAGAGGGCGGGGTTCCCCTTGGAACTCTGTTGTGCCCTGGTTGCCTGGAAAGCACATTCTGTCCTTTCAACCTGTCTCCCTGTCCTCATGCAGCCTGAGGCTGAGCTGCATCTCTGGCTTTTTGCAGCAGGATTCTCCTAAGCACCAACGGCAGCAAAAAGTGGGAGCAGCAGTGACCTATGATGGAGAGGGAGCTCCATGGCCTATGATGGAGAGAGAGCTGTGATGACCTATGATGGAGAGAGAGCTGTGATGACCTATGATGGAGAGGGAGCTGTGTGATCTATGATGGAGAGGGAGCTGTGTGATCTATGATGGAGAGGGAGCTGTGTGACCTATGATGGAGAGGGTTGCTCAGGGCTCTGTATCCCAGTTGTGTCTCAGAGATAAAAGTGCCACACCAGGTCACTGAGCCTCTGATCCCAGGCAGACTAAGAAAACATGAATTGCCTCATGCTCTTCCTTTTGCCGTAAGTAGTCTGCAGGCTAATGGGTGAGACACTATCTCCTGGGGGAGGTGACAGGCAGAGACAGGCCAGGCTCAGAGCAGCCTGGAGTGGAGTCCTTGGTCCAGAACTCTGGGGACCAATCCTGGTCCTAGCCCCACCCTCACAAACTCCCACCACCACCTCCAACTGGAAACGTGACTCACCCCAGCGCTCTCCCCCGTGACAGCCCTCCCAGCTGTGTGCATGCTGTCCAGGGCCCTCATGAGGCAGCAATCAGCAGTCAGCTGCAGGATGGGGAAGTGGGCCCCTGGAACCCTGCGTGGGTGTAAGCTGCCCTCAGAGGCACCCTCCCTTCCCCCCCCAGGCACTGTCCCAATACCCCTCTCCACATCTTTCCCAGAATGCCAGTCTGGGTCCCAGAGCAGACAGAACAAAAATCTTACATCTTACAGAAGAGAGGATTTCAGATTTCATGCATTGGTATTTGTACTGAGAGAAAATTCCCAATTCCCTGGGATATACGTGTGTAAACAGGTCCTGGTTATTTGGGAAGACTGTAAGGGGAGTGCACTAACTCTGGTTGGGTACTTGCATGCATACACATCCCATGTACTTATGCATACTCATGCACACAGCACACCACGGTGCATGCAGATACCAAGTTATCAGTGGACCTGTGTACCGTGGGGGAGGAACTCATGCCTCACACTCCTGAGGGTGCAACACAGGCCTGCAGGGCAGGCAGTAGCCACACTTCTGCAAAGAGTCCTCAGTAGTTTCTTAAACAGGAAGCAGACACCAAAGTCACAGCCCTGTCCACATGGACCTTTCTTCAAAGGGGCCCCCACAGCTCCAATTAGGCAGTCAGTTGTTCTCAGGCACAGAAGGGGGCTTGGAGGGGGATGTTCCCAATGGATCCTAGCTGGGTAATAAGTCTATTAGAGGAACCATCGGTACCTATCACTGCCCTGCTGCGGAGAGACTGCTTGAGCTCTATCCCTTGTAGGGGAGTGGAGTCCTGCTCATCAACTTCTAGAGCCCAGAGAATAGATCTGGGGTCACAGAGACCTGTTCCCTGATGGCCTGGGGGAGAGGCAGAAGGGATGTGGCAAGTCCATGGGAGACCAATAGGTGTTACTCAAGGTGAGAACAGCTTTTCTGGGGGCCCAGGGGCTGGAAGTCAGCCCTAGGTCTGGATGACAGAAGACATAACCGCAGTGAACGGGAAGTTATCAGTGCAAGGATACCGACGAGCAGGGTGAGCACCTGTTCACTTGGAGCCAGGTCCCTAGACACACCCTGGTTTAAGATGCCTCCAGGGTCCACATGGCTTCCCTCAGTACCACCACCTCTTACCCAACATGACTAAGTCTGGCCCTGCTGATGGACCTTCCTACCAATTTTGCAAGCCTCTGCCTCATGCCCTGAGACTTGGTGCTTGACAAGGACCCATGTCCCAGCCTCTTCCTGCAGCAGGGAAAAGCCATGCTCTGGTGACAACCGTGGACTGCTTATCTCAACGCAAGCACAGAGGGCCGTGTCTCTGTGCTGCTGCCTTTGGGAGAAAGCCACAAGTTATGGACCAGAGAGGACTAGCCTGCCACTCCAGGGAGCTCTGTGGAAACTGGACCCCTGGCATCTCCATGCAAGGCAGACCACGGTTGAGGTCCCGGTATGCAGTCCATAGGCCTGGGTACATCTGTACTATGTTGCTACCTAGGAAGTTATCCCTGGAGACTCCTGCTCAAATGATAGCATAGCCTCCTGGACTCCCAGTGTGGCGGGCTGTGGGACATGCTGGGACAGCATACATCTAATACTGTGCTCAGAGCATAGAAGGCCTGTGTGGGGGGAAGGTAGGGCTGGGGTGAGTGCTGCTTCTGGGGAGACCTCCCCTTCCTTAACCCCATGCAGGGTGGGGTTAACTGAGCCCTTTTGGATAGAAGAGCTCTGAGGCACAAAGAGAGAGAAGCTACTAGGGTAGGAGACAAGGGAAGCCTGAGGGGATGGGTCCCCCGTCCCTGCAGTCTCCCAGGGAGCAGCCAGCCACACAAAGCAGAAGGCACAGGCAGTGCTGACTTTCAGGCACAGTTGGACATGTCTGGGCACCTGCAAGAATGCGTAGTGGGACTGTGCATGTGCCCACCCCCCTCTCCGGCAGGCAGACTGAGCCCTGGTCTTCCCATGTGGGAAGGAAGGGGCAGGGCCTCTGCTTGAGTGGTCATATACTAGTGCCTTGTGGGAAGAATTTTCTGGAGACAGAAATAAAATAGCCAGAGATCTGAGGCTGGGTGGTGGCTGCAGGGACATTCTGCTTTCTCCCTCACCCACCCTAGCTCCTTGTGGGCCAAAACATCTAGGGCTTTGGAATGGAGGAGGAGGAGGTAGCTAGTGATGGAGAACTAATAGCAGGGCCTGTATTTCTCCATGACCCCATCTCTACCCCGGGGATAAGGGAAAGGGACATGTCTTGGTCAGCTGGCAGGGGCTGATTTTAGGACAGAACTCCTAGGAGGAAGGAGAAGGAAAGAAAGGAGCTGTGATTGGCTTAACCCGAGTACACTGAGCTCTTCCTTCCTCCTTCTCGATAGCATCATATAAGAAACAGCATTTGATGGGCCGAGGAGATGGCTCAGATGGTAAAGTGCTTGCCACCCAAACACGAGGACCTGAGTTCAATCCCCAGAACCCACATAAAAAAGTAAAGCATAGTGGTATGCACGTGTTATCTCAGTGCTGGGCAGATGGGGACAGGTGGAGACAGGTGGATCCCCGGGGCTGGATGGCCACCCAGCCCACCTAATCAGAGAAGCTGAGGCCGTGAGAGACGTCTTAAAAAAGAAGCTGGACAATTCCTGAGGAACAAGACCCCAGGTTGACCTCTAGCTTCCGTATGCACATGCGTACACAAAACCACACACTCACACCCACCCACCCACGTGCTAAAGAAATAGATCAGTTGGACTATTCAAATCAGATACAAGCTTCAGCTCTGAGCTCAGTCCACTGTCCAGCGTGGATATCTGCAGCCAAAATCAGGCTCTCAGGGGTGGACATGTAATACTGGAAACTTCAGAGGCTGACAGCCAGGAGGTAGGGGAAATGTTCACTTCTGCCTGAGGCTTTATGGCCCTCCAGGCTCTGGAGCTTTCTTCAAGGTATGAAGTCACCTCAGGCTCACCTGCCACCTGCCACAGGGACCTCTGAAGCTCCCAGACTCCATCTAGAGTTGCATCCTGGTGACAGGTCTTTTTTTTTTTTAAACCAGCATGTGCTACAAGCCAGCTCTGTGGTCCTTCTCCATTCCTGTCTCCCCTGCGGTTCACTTAACAGGAGGTCATTGTCTTGCTTCCTCCCTGCTGACTACTCACCTCACTTGAGGACCCCACCTGACTAGATCCCTTCTGCCTGCTCCCCAAGAGGTTCAGCACCCAGCCAGGGCCCCTGCCCTGTCTTCTCCAGCTTACTAGAGAAGAGGCGCTCTCAGCATGGCAGAGCCAGCATCCCCGTGTCCTCTGCACAGCCAGGCATGGCGGGGAGGGGGCACAGGCCGCAAGAAGCCTGGCTCACCTGATGCCCATCTTGCAGTCCATCACGCAGGGCGAATCGAAGTCAGCCAGCAGGTCATCCATCTGGTTGTAACGCTCCCCATCCTTCACCACGTCCCCATGGTAGGCGGGCACGAAGGGTCTCAGCACATCAGCCATCAGCCGGTCCAGGCAGCGCTGCTCAGATTCACAGTGCTTCTTTAGGATGCGGCCATTGGCGGCTGCCTTGAAGCTCCCTGCAGAATAAGAAGGAGGAGGGCCTCTAGCCTCAGTGGGAACCAGGGATATCTGGGATTGCCCCACCCATCCCCATCTCTTCCAACAACCCCTTGGAAGCTGCATCAGGACCATCCCCCTCCCGCTCCAAGATACCACAGCCCTGGCTAAGCTGAGGGTTGACGGTGTGGCCATTTGTAGACAAGTGCCTTAAGGCAAATGGCTTTGAGTCCTGGTCACCTATTCACTGACGGCAACTCTGGCTGCTCCCTATCTGGCTCCAAGCTCCCCACAACCAAAGTTATCAACAGGACTGTGCATAGTTCTACCCACCCCTCAGTATTACTATGAGCACCCCACCCCCCGCCTCAGTCCTACTTCTTAACCAAGCAGGTGTCCCCGAGTCTTGGGAGAAAAAGCTCAGTGCCTGGACAGGGGACAGAGTGGGCACAGGCCGTCTGGGCAGTGCTCCTTCGGAGCCACACCCTCAGGGAGTATTTACAAAGGGTGTCCATCTATGTCTTGGTCTAGGCCTGTGTTGGCTGTGGGGTGGCCACGGAGGTGTCCCCAGAGGACAATACATGATAAAGGGCTAATCTGGGGCCTAGCTGATGGCTAGCACCTGGGTGGCTGTAGGGTGACTTGGCGGCGGCGTCTCCCGCCAATTCAGGTTCCCTCCTGGTAGAGACTCTCTCTCCACTGATCCTGGAGCCGCTAGAACACGGTGATGCAGGCGCACCCCGCGGCTGCTCACTGAAGTGGTTTAGCCTCGCCTCTTTGTCCAGGATTACAGAGGGTAAACAAACTATAAAGAACCGATCTGAGACCGTGTTAGTGAGGGAAACTAGAGGAGAGGCTGGGAGACAAGGAGAGTGGGAGAATCAGGGACAAGACAGGTGGGATGGATATGTTCGTGGGGACAGAGTGACAAGGACTTTGGAAAGTTCTGTTGTCCACAGGCACTGACAAGGCACTGGAAAGGCCACACCTTCTGCCAAGGTCTGCTCTAGGGCTGCCGGCTCCTGGAGCACCCCGCACCAGCCTTCCCCTCCCACACGGACCCGGGACCTCCCTAGGAGAGCCGAGTCCACTACCTGCATGTCCTGCCAGCTGGATCCAGGGGTACTTCTTCTTGAAGGACATGACAAAGGGGGACCACTGCACCATATTCTTTATCTTCCTCCATGACTTGCTCTGGAAAAGCAGCAAACAGAGGGCTCTGGGTGAGACGCCGCCGCCGACGCGTTCTGGTCAGAATGAGTTTAAAGCAAGGCGACTCGACGCCCATGGCCACCGCACCTGAGGGGCCACACGCACACCTCGGGCACCCACAGGTGGGCTCCAGACACCTCGTTGGCTATGTAGCAGGCACAGTCAGTCACAAGTAGCTTTGCCACAGTTTACAAACGGGTTGAACAAGGAGCTCGAGGGATTTCTTAGGGGCTGTTCAGAGGTAGGTGAAGGAGGCAGGCAAAGCTCCCAATTCAGGGCTCTTTAACCTAGACCCTTCCTCAGCAGGGAACAATTAATTCATATTCCTCCTGTTCACGGATCCACTGCCCCCGGTGCTTTTTCATCTGTCTAGTGAGGGGCAGACAGCTGGTTCACCGGGTTCTCGGGACTCATGGATACCAGGACTCTGGAAAATGACCTCCTTGTACCAAATTCAGTGATCTCAGACTAGAGGGGTCACTGTCACCAGCAGCTAGGTGTCGCTGCACATTTTATCTGTGGATGCTATGGTAAATTAGCACTAATGAAGAAGCATTCCACAGAGGGGCCATTCATAGATAACTGCCGAGTACCAGGTGGGATGGTACGTACACCTGGAGTCCCGTCCATTCAGGAGGCCAAGACAGGAGGCTCACCAAGCCCCAAAGCTTGAGTCTAAACTAGTCGATACAGTGAGATTCCCCCAACTCAACACACATGAGCGCACACGCGTGTGTACACACACACACACACACACACACACACCCCAAATCACCTTCTAGGGAAGTAAGGGTCTGGAGGCTGCCCAGCTGAGGACAGACTCTGGAGACGATGATGACAGCCAGATTTGGCACAACTGGAACCAGCTGGCTGGCATGGAGCCTGGAGACAGTGGGAGGCAAGTGTGTGCAAGAGGTGACCAGGAGCAGAGAGCGAGCATGGGCAGGTGAATGTGATGAGAAAAGTGAACCCCCAAGTTCCGGGGGTTCCAGAGTCCACATCTGAGATGAGGAGACCAGCAGCCTCCAGTGGGAAACACCATGAGCAAGGACCGTATGGCCAAGGCCAGGGGGTCCTAGCATAGGGAGACCAGTTGCAGGCTGGTGGAATATTCCACTTGGAAGGAGGGTTGCGCATTTGTCCCAGAGACCCTGACATTCAGGGCTGACCTCGAGTTTTTAAGCAGCAGCTGTGCTAGGCAGCATCAGAAAAGGCAGTCTCCTTTGACTGGGGCCAGGCAAGGGAAGAGGCTGCAGGGAGTCTGTACATCCTTCTTGCTTACAGGAGTAGAGACAGATGGCAGGGCAGGGGACAGACACTCAGGACCTCATGAGCATCCTGGGAAGCACAGCAGCCCATCAGCAGCCTGATCCACTCCCAGGAGAAGCAGCTTTCCAGGCCTGGGGCAGCCTCCTCTCCAAGCACTTTCGTGCAGGAAGCCGTTGTACCAGGAGAAAGGTTCTAGACCTCTTGTCCCTGCTAGAACAGGTGACGGGGGGAGGGGGGGCGGTGAGGGGGGGAGGGAGGAAGGCACCTATAACCTGGACGAGTTCCACCAAGGGACTGGACTGCTTAGCCCTGGTTCTCTCCCAGCAGAGATTCTAGCTGAACTCAGACCACCAACCCAGGCTTTGACCTTCCCACGTGGCTTCAGACGCCTCTCCTTGAGTGGGAGTGTTTCCCAGGTCTGTCCTTTGTCACCTTCTAATCACCACAGCATCTACACAGCCTCTGTGGACCCTCCCTGAGTGTCCCTAAGAGCTCCAATGCATGACAGGTCCTTCTGACCTCTATGCACATCAGGTCCTCCCATGTGACTCTGAGGAAGCTGGCTGGCTGACTGTGGTCAGCTCTACCGCCTCACTCACTGGCCTGAGTCAGGATGATGAGCCTAACGGTGTCACTGGGGATGCTGAGTATGACAGCGCAGGGGACCCACTGCCAGCTGGCGTGGCTTCTGTCACACACACTCACTCCCCCACCCAACCAGTGGTGGATGGCAGGACACTCACGTCAGCAGATGTGCAAACCCAGGCACCGGCCCCAGCCAGCACAGGGCTGCTGTGTGGGTGCTTGTGACGGGCTGGGGTCCTGTGGCCTTGTGCTGACCTTCACCAAGTCTGGTGGTGACAGGAACATCTTTATCTGTGTCACAGATGAGGCACCCCAGCTGCAGCAAGTCATTTCCTCTGGTCCAGCAGTTCTGAACCCGTAGGTCACGACCCCTTTGGAGGGTCAAACGACCCGTTCACAGGGGTTGCCTAAGACCATTCTGCATATCAGATATTTACATTACTATTTGTAACTAACAGTAGCCAAATTGCAGTTAGGAAGTAGCAATGAAAATAATTTTATGGTTGGGGGTCACCACACATGAGGAACTGGATTAAAGGGTGACAGCATTAGGAAGTCTAGTCTGGTCTAGTCCATTCTCTCCCTTGCTGGTAAGAATCAGGCCACACTGAAAACCTGTAATCCATCTTCTGTCCATGGTGACAGCTAACATTGGGGACAGGAGACAAATACAAGGAGGGGATTCTGTCTGCTCCCTCAGTAGGGGAGCCCAGAGCATTTGTAACGTGCCTCCAGTTGCCACCAAGCCTTGGTGATGTCCTGTTCTGGGGCTGGTACACTTCCAGCAGTCACCAAGTAACATCAAGTTTACATCTGCTGGGTATGAGCAGAGCTGGTGTATGCTTGCAGGCTCCGGAAGGATTTGTGTATGTACAGTGTGCACGGGAGCTCACTGTGGACAGTGAGGAGAGTGCCACAGAGGAAGCTGGTATGTCCACCAACAAGTGAGGGGATGCGGTGACTGCTGGGGACCCAGGGCTGCCGCTCTAATTGAATGGCAGAAATTAAGCCAGCTAAATCATAGTCATGAAGCCTTCAGCAATTCTTTAAGTGACTTGAGCTGAACCAGTCCCTGGATCATTGTCCTCTTATTCAAACCAGCCCTGGCTGGGCCTTTTGCGGGCAGGATCATTTCTTACCCAACCAGACCTCGGGTTGTACAAGGAATAGGAAGGTCCTGACTCGTCCAGTTAAATTTGGATCAAAAGGATCAGAAAACAGCCAGGTTAGGGAATTCAGTTTTTAAAACCCCCAAGATGCAGGAGAGCTGTGGAAAGCCCCTGAGAGTTGAAATTGCTGAAGCAACTGAAATCAGTCTGGACAGCTTCACAGCCTGCACCTAACTCGAAGCTGCGAAAATATCCAGAGAACGTGAAGAGGGATTTGTAGTGGGAAGAAAACCAACTAAACAGAAACCCCAAAACCAAACAAACAAGCACAATAACAAAAATACAGGAGGCCCACAAACCTCAGCCCTCTTCACACCTGAGGTGTGGGGGTGTCACAGGGAGAGGGAGGGGGAGAGAGAGAGAGAGAGAGAGAGAGAGAGAGAGAGAGAGAGAGAGAACAAGCAGACCACCAGCAGCACAGTGCCATCAGCAGGGCAGTTCCACACCATGCTGAGCTACAGGCCACTGGATCGGCGAGCAGGAGAAGGGCAGCTTAGCGAGCTCAGGGCAGCCATAGCCTGACTCACACTGTCCTTTTTCCTCTTTGCTATGAGCTTCTTCTGCCTCAGAAGCAACTTGGGCTCTTACTTCCAGAACCCAAAGCCACCTTGGGTCTCGCCACTCTCTACTCTGGCACCTCTGTCTTTTGGTAGAAATGGCCCACTGTACGGAGGCCACAGGAGAAAGCCTGGGCAGGATCTGACTCTGTACATTTGTGTAGGTTTCAGGGGAGGGGGACAGTTTCCGGGGCATGCCACCCTCAGGCATCTGCAGATATGCTATGGGGATGTAATGCCTTAAACGAACAGGAAGGAATTGTCTCTAAGAGTGGCCAGTGTCTTTTGCAAAGCAGTCAGAAGAGGAATGGTGGAATAAGGGGATGTGGGGGCTCTCGCCTACCCCTTTCAATGGAGCTATCAGCAAGGGCTTGGCACAAAATGGAAATGGAAGGCCCCTTGTCCAAAATGTGATAGGGCTGTCCAGGCAGGGAAGGCAGTGGAATGTGACCTCTCCAAGGCCAGGTAGGTAGGGCTCCGCTGTGCGGCTCCCCAGGGCTATTGAGCCTCAGTATACCCATGCCCAGGCTGTTACAGGGAAGCAGACCTCCTGGAGATAGCCACTTCTGTCTGTCTCTGGTGGATGCTTGTCTGTCTGTCTACTCTCCTTCCAGTGCCTGATTGATGAGTCCTCTGCTGAAGTGACAAGCTGTCCCCCACCATCAGATATTGTCTGAACACTGCCTAGATCCTATGGTGCTGGACTGTTTATAGAGGCAGGGTGGTGGAGCTGAGCACCACTGAGCCTTGGAGTGGGAAGGACCCTCTTTTCCTCCAGGTCCTATTGCCCTCAGATGGACAAGTGGAGACCTCAGTGTCCCCATCTGGGTACCCCTGTGGTCCCTTGGAGTCCCTGGTGATACAGACCTCTCTCCTACCACGTGCTCTGCTCTGCACATGGCCAAGTCCAGGCAAGCCATGGGATCCACTTTGCCTTGACTTCCGATTCTCTCTGTTTGTTTTATTTTTCCTCCGAGACACAGTGTGCTGGCAATAATCTACCAGGCACTTCCAAAGGGCCGGAGGGCAAGTGGGGTGGCCTTGAGGTGAGCCAACGTGTGACCGATCATTTATGGATCCCCACCCCCAGGCCCACAGGGCTAGACCCGGACCACAGAGTCAGAGCTCAGGAGGGAGCCCAGTGTCTCCATTCTGCTGCTGTCTAGAGCAGTGGTTCTTGGCCTTCGTGATGCTGCAGGCCTTTAATACAGCTCCTCGTGTGGTGAACCCCAACCATGAAGTTATTTTCATTGCTACTTCATAACTGTGATTTTGCTACTGTTATGAATCATAATATAAATATCTGATATGCAGGATGGTCTTAGGCAACTCCTCTGAAAGGGTCTTTTGATACCCGACCCCCGGGGTCGTGACCTACAGATTGAGAACCACTGGTCTAGAGGCTCTATGACACTGGAACCCCAAATGACGGGGGGCCATATTTTCTGGGCCCACAAAATCCAGTCCATAAGGAGGTGAGACTCTTTGGGAAAGCCCCTTCCCACCTGACCTGTTCTTGCTCGCTTCTTTCCCTCCAGCAGGTCTCTTTTCGTTTCAACTTTCGTTTAATAACTCGGCTTTTATTTTTAGACGCCTTTAAAGGAAAATTATCTCCCCTGCTCCCCCTTTTTAGGGTAAAAGAGATGAGGGGGAAATATCTAAAATATCACTGCACCTTGACTCTCCTAAAAATCCTGCCAGACTCACGCTCGGCTATGCAGGCATGAGGATACGCGTGCGCACGCAGGGAAATCACGTGTTCAGGGTCTGTGGCGTTGCTAGGTTCGGGGCTGACATCAATGGAAGCCTCACAGCACTGACATAGTTGTTTCCATTTTGCTCAGGGGCATCGGAGCTTCCAGTTCTTTGCCATTTAATTCTGAAGATTTTGTTTCAGCCAACAGGATGCCCGGGCCCCCCTTGTCTCTCTCCTAGTTATAAAACAGCCTCCCATAGACAACAGCGAGCACTTTGTCACTTTGTCACAAGACTGACCTTTCAGATGGGGGAGGCCTGGAGAGACCTGCCCTCCCCTCCCTCCGCGTCTGAGGCTTTTCCCAGAAAGTCCTGGCTGACGCGCACTCGGGGAAGGCACATTGGACAAACTGGACGGGGAAGGGTTCATTCTGTGTTAGACCGTCTGCTCCGCTCTTGCAGAAGTCACAGACAAACGCACTGAGTTCTCCATGTTTGGGAAAAATGCCATTTCCCCCTTCTCTTTCTTTCGGGCTTTCCATAAAAGCAGCTAGGGTTTCCCTAGTGATCGGCGTCCGCCCTCTCTGGGGAAAAGCCTGGTGCTTCTCCCAGAGCCTCGTGGCCAACTTTGTTCATTGTGATCTCCTGGCAGAGGCCCCAGGAGGGTGGTGGGGTGCAGGCCCAGGTGGGGTGCAGGCCCAGGCAGGTAGGGCACT
>CABHPQ010150480.1:43904-55032 GCA_902168405.1 Peromyscus aztecus | reverse complement strand
GAGGGAGAGAGAGAGAGAGAGAGAGAGAGAGAGAGAGAGAGAGAGAGAGAGAGAGAGAGAGAGAAAGAAAGAAAGAAAATGGTTAGGGAAATATAAGAATTCACAATTATATAAGTTAAAGTCATTTTTGCCCAATAAATTTCTTCCATATATGTTTATAATCCTTGCACTGGGGGAGAGGAAGAAAGAGAGGAGTACCTGGAGCTTGCTGGACAACCTGTCTTGCCTAATCAGTGAGATCCAGATTCAGTGAACATCTGCATTTCGAAAACAGATGTTAGAGATACTTGGTATCAAACTCTGGCCTTCAAAAGTATATGCATATAAATATGTACACATGCATTCACCTTGCAAAAATACCAAAAATACTTTAATATTTTCTTCCAATTACATTCCTTTTGAAAATGTAAAAGGCAGACCACTAAAATATATCATCAACACCTATATGCTGGTCCACCACCCACTCCCCTGTCCGCAGTCACTCAGAAAATTGGGAATCAATCTACCTCAAGACCCAGCTATACCACTCTTGGGCATATACCCAAGGAATGCTCAATCATACCCAAGGACACATGCTCAACTATGTTCATAGCAGCATTATTCATAATAGCCAGAACCAGGAAACAACCTAGATGCCCCTCAACTGAAAAATGAATAAAGAAAATGTGGTACCTATACACACTGGAGTACTACTCAGCAGAGAAAAATAATGACATCATGAAGTTTGCAGGCAAATGGATGGAACTAGAAAATATCATCCTGAGTGAGGTAACCCAGACTCAGAAGGACAAACATGGTATGTACTCACTCATAAGTGGATACTAGATATAAAGCAAAGGATAATCAGACAACAACTCACAACTCCAGAGAAGCTAACTAACAAGGAAGATCCAAAGAGGGATGCATGGACTGCCCTGTGAAGGGGAAATAGATGAGATCTCCATGATTGAACTGGAGGTGAGTGGGGGCAATGGATGAGAGCATAAAGGAATGGGATGGTTGAACTGGAACAGGGAGGGAGGGCAATGCAATGAAAGAGATACCATGATAGAGAGAGACATCATGGGGATAGAGCAAAATCCAGTGCTAGGGAAGTTGGCAGGAATCCCCAAGGATGACCCCAGCCTGGACTACTAGCAATAGTGGAGAGGGTGCCTAAACTGAACGACTTGCCCCAGAGATCAGACTGGTGAACACCCTAATGGCCATCATAGAACTTTTTTCAATGACTGATGGAAGCAGATGCAATGTTCCATAGCCAGTAACTAGGCAGTGCTCCAGGAGTCCAGTCAAAGAGAGAGAAGAGGGATTCTATGAGCCAGTGCATCAGGATCATGATGGGGAAACATGCTGGGACAACAAAACCAATCTAGAGGGAACTCATGAAAGTTGGATCAATGGCTTTGGAGCCTACATGGGACTGGACTAGGCCCTTTCAATTTTTCATGGTGAGACAGTTGTGTAGCTTGATTGGCTTGGGAGACCCCCTGGAGGTAGGATCAGAACCCATCTCTGGTGCATGAATGGGCTTTGGGGAGCCCGCTACCTATGATGGGACAGCCTTGAGGCAGGGGGAAGGGCTTGGACTTGCCTCTACTGAATGTGCCTCCACATGGGAGGCCTTGCCTCCTTGTGGGAGGGCGTGGGGGATGGGTTGGGAGGGAGTGGGGGATGGGTTGGGAGGGGAGGCTGGCAGGGGGCGGGAGGAGAGAAGAGGAAAAAAACAAGAAAAAAAAAAGATTATCTTGGTGACATAATTGAGAAAGTGATATTACAACATAACAAAACCAATTTGAATGAGGTAAGGCATAGGGCAAGAGAGATTCTGAACCTGTAGAAAAATTTTGGTAATTTGGTTTACAAATATCTGCTAAATATTTTACTTTTCAATTAATGAAGACCAATTGATTTCCTAGAGGGTAAGTTTAGTCAATGAGATTTTCCAGGGAAGTCTTAGTCAAGGTAATATCCATCCATTCATGAGAATAATCTCTGTTCCTCTTTCCTGGCTACATCCTCAGTAACATTACATTTGCCATAATTTTTAGTTTGGTTGACTACATATTAGAGTTATGCTGTGGGATGTTCTGTATGCTGTGAATGTGTTGCTCTGAATGGTTGGTAAATAAAATGCTGATTGGCCACTACCCAGGCAGGAAGTATAGGTGGGATAAGCAGACGAGAATTCTGGGAAGAGAAAGGTTGTGTCAGGAGATGCTAGCCTGCGATCCAGGGAGCAGCATGTAAGGGTACACAGGTAAAGCCATGGAACATGTGGCAACATATAGATTAACAGAAATGGGCTGAGTTTAAGTGTAAGAGCTTGTCAATAGTTAGCCTGAGTTAATGGCCAAGCAGTTTTAATTAATATAAGTCTCTGTGTGTTTGCTGAGCAGCTACAGGACTGGTTAGAGAGATTTGTCCTGAATATGGGCCAGGTGGGACACAAGAAAATCTTTCAGTTACAGAGTTATGATTTATAAGAGATAGGACTTTGTAATAATGCTATATATCCAGAATGAGGGTCCATTAAGACAAATATTTGTTGAACAAATAAGACCTATGAATATTATACCTAAATTTCAAAGATTTCATGCATGTTGAAACACACACATGATAAAAGAGAAATGGAGAACATATGACTTTAGAAGATACAATGAAAGTTAATGGAAAAATAAACTAGATAAGTGATGGGAAATAATTACAAGGAATATTCCAAAGCAGACTGGCTTAAATGTTACCTATAAATTGTCTCTATTTTGATTCACTGGTGATTTTTGTTCTGTCACATGAATTACAGAGTAGGAAGAAATGTGAGGGGAAAAAAGAAATACCAGAAACTTAAATTATAACTCAACTAGAAGGTCAACAAATGCCAGTTAACACTTTTCTTCTTAAGGTACATAAAATATTTATAGAACCCGTGCATCAAACATAGAACAGCCTATGCCACATGGGTACCAACCTTAAATTTGTGATCAAAGGAATAATTAAATTACTAATCTTCCAGCAATCAACAAAATGAAAAAAATGTAAATTACAAACAGAAAACTGTTATCAGAGTGACTAATTGTTCATCTTCAGATTCTGCTTTGTCACTCAGATATAGCTGAATATCATCCAACAAAGTTAAACTCAGCAGAAAAGCCTCACCATTCTTAAAATTATTCACAATAATATAAGAAAGAAGTTCTGAATATATCCTATGCTTTGTTTATGTAGAATGTCTATATCTTCAAATAAAAAGGACAGTAATATGAAGCAAAAAGGACAGTAAAATAATTCCATCTCAGCATTTTTTAATTTATCATATTGTTCTCAGAAACGATTCAGTTAGTAAAAGAAAAAAACAGATTATCTGAGGTTGAGAGCAGAAAAACTGGGTAAGATTATTTGCCTGTCTCTCTGCTCTCTCTGTCTGTCTGCTTTTATCTGTCTCTCTCCATCTGTTTCTCTCCCTGTCTCTCTCTGTGTCTCTATCTCTCTATCTGTTTCTCTCTCTCTCTCTCTCTCTCTCTCTCTCTCTCTCACACACACACACACACACACACACACAGAGAGAGAGAGAGAGAGAGAGAGAGAGAGAGAGAGAGAGACATGCACACACACACAGAGTGGGGGGGAGGGATTTCATGAATAAACCGCACTGGGTCAATATACTAGACACCCTAGATACCCTCTGAATTTAAATGACCTGTATCAATGAGTTTATTTCCACATCCTATATCCAGCTAGAGTTTGAGTATGCTGCCTGTGGGGGGCCTCTTGATCAACATGTCTTAAAATGTTTCCAACAATAAATGCAGTTGGAAATAATACAGGTGACACACAACATTTTTGCCTGTGTTTCATTGACCAAATAACACAAGTGGCCATACTAAACTCAAGAAGGTACAACCCTACAATCCAACCAGTTACATGAGAAGGAAATAAAACATATTTGGGAGGAACTACAAAAAAGACACTGATGAATTGGCAGAGAGGAGGGGGTACTGTTGATGTCAACATCTTAGCTATAGGTACAGAAAAGACACCCTTAGGCTTCTGCTTTCATGAATCTTTGCCAGAGGGGATCCCAGAGCTGAAAGGAAAAGTGGACACAAGCCCCATCCCTAACCCAGAAGCTATTGATAAGTGCCCACAAATGAAAATTTAGTTTTTTTTCCAATGGAATCTCAAACAAACCACTCTTTTTTGTTTTTAATAAGTGAATACTTAATTTTTAAATTATTTTCTATTTTTTTGAAATTCTTTGTTTTATTGAAAATATATTCTTTTCTCAAACAACCTATCTTCATTACAGTTTCCCCTCCTTCTATTTCCCCAGCCCCTCTCCTCCTCCCTGGATCCACTCCATTTCTATCTCTTATTAGAAAACAGGCTTCTAGGAGATAACTAAACATGACAAAATAAAATATAATAAGATGAAAACAAAACCAGCCCATCAAGGTGGAGAAGTCAATCCAATAGAAGGACCAAAACCTCAGGAGTAGGCAGAAGAATCAGAGACCCACTCATTCATACTTTCAGGAGTCCTATAAAAATACTAAACTGAAAGCTATAATATATTCACAGAAGACCTGGTGCAGAACTGTATAGGCTCTGTTCTTGTTGCTTCAGTCTCTGGGTTTATCTGAGCCTTGCTCATTGACTCAGAGGGCCTTGTTCTCTTGGTGTCCTCCATCACCTCTGGCTCTTCACTCTATCCCTGTCCTCTTCCATAGAGTACCATGTGCTCTGAGGGAATGATATGATGGAGACATCCCAATTAGAGTTGTGTGTTCCAACGTCTCTTTCTCTACATAATGTCTGGCTGTGGGTCTCTGTATTTCTTCCCATCTTCTGCAGGAGAAAGCTTCTCTGATGATGACTGAATAAGGCAATGATCCATGCGTATAGCAGATGGTCACTAGGAGTCATTTTAATGCTGGAGGTCTCACCATTCCTGGTTTTACATTATACTATAGTGCTATAGTAAGAAAAAGTGCATTGTGTTGGCATAAAAACAGACATATGCATCAATGGAATTCAATCAAAGACCCAGACAAAAGCCACATACCTATGGACATCTGATTTTTACAAAGAAACCAAAATTGTACAATGGAAAAAAGAAAGCAACATGGATAAATTGTGCTGGCCTAACTAGATGTCAGTATGTAAAAGAAAGCAAATAGATCCATATCTATCACCCTGCATAAAACTCAAGTCCAAGTGGATCGGAGACCTCAACATAAAATCAGATACAGTGGACGTAATAGAGGAGAAATTGGGGAATAGCCTTGAACACATTTGCACAGTAGACAACTTCCTGAACAAAACACTGATAGAGCAGGCACTAACACTGACAATTAAAAAATGGGACCTCATGAAACTGAAAATCTTCTTTAAGGCAAGGGACACCACCAAAAGGCCAAAAAAGCAGTCTACAGACTTGGAAAATATCTTCACCAACCCCACTTCAGAGGGCTAATTTCTAAAACATATAAAAAAAACTCAAGAAACTAGACATCAACAAAGTAAATAATCCAATAAAAAATTGGATAGAGACCTAAAGAAAGAATTCTCAGTGGAGTGATCTCAAACGGCCAAGAATCACTTAAAGGAATGTTCAACATCCTTAGCCATTAGGGAAATGCAGATCAAAACAACTCTGAGATTCCATCTTACACCGTCAGAATAGCTAAGATTAAATACACAAGTGACAGTTCATGCTGGCAAGGATGTAGAGCAAGGGGAACACTTCTCCATTGCTGGTTGGAGTTCAAACTTGTACAGCCACTTTGGAAATCAATATGGTGTTTTCTCAGAAAATTGGGAATAGACCTATCTCAAGACCAGGTATACCACTCTTGGGCATATACCCAAAGGATGCTTCATACTACCACAAGGACATTTGTTCAATCATGTTCATTGCTGGTCAGTTCATAATATCATGAAATTGGAAACAATTTAGATATCCCTCATCAGAAGGATGGGTAAAGAAAATGTGGGACATTTACAGCCTGGAGTATTTCTCAGCTGCTAAATAAATAAATAAATAAAAAATTTAAAAAAATGACATCATGAAAATTTGTAGACAAATTGATGGAACTAGAAAAATTCATCCTAAGTGAGGCAACCCAGACCCAGCAAGATAACTATGATAAGTATTCACTTATATCTGAATATTAGCCATTAAATAAATTATAACCAACGTACAATCCTTAGACCTAGAGAAGTTTGGTATAGAGGAAGGGACTAGGGGGACACATGGATCTCCTTGGGATAGTGAAATAGAATGGATTTCAAGGGTAGACTGGGGGTGGTTTGGGATGAGGATCAGAAGAACAGGTGGTAGGGGGAGGGGTAATAGGGTTGAGCAATGGAATGCAGAGAAAGATAACCAGAATTAAAGGACATTTGAGGGATGGTATGGAAACATATTGCTGTGGAAAATCCCCAAAATATAAAGGGCATCCTAATGAGGTCTGCTAATGATGGGCGTGATGAAGCTCCAGCTGGCTATCCCTTGTTACCAAATGAGTCCTCCAATAGTGAGACTGGGTTGCATTCAATTGAGTTGTTAGCCTAGCCAATGGAGTCCCATGGAAACCCCCCGCCCCCCGAAACCCAGGCTGTTCCTAGAACAATGAGGCTGTTCTCTGCAAACTGACTGCAGGGCCCCATTGCCAAGGACAACACCCACACAACTCATTGAATATGGAGAAGTTGAGCCAAAGCTACATGGAACTGTCACCCTTGTGCTCTAATCTCTTTGGTGTGGGAAGGTACACAGCAGGCTACCAAAAGAAAAAAATATAAACACCAACCTAGTCACAAAACCTTTGACCTACGATATGTCCTTCCTGTAATATATGCTAAGGCTATAGTGGCAGAGAACTTGTGGGAATAGCCAACCAATGTCTGATTTGACTAAAGTCCAATCCATGAAACAAAACACATACCTGACACTGTTTGGGTGGTCAAGAACCAGAGACTATACAAACCACTCTTAAGAGCAAGTCCCATTCCCAACAGTAGATGGTCAACACAGAATAAAGTCGATGTTTTAACAGGTTTTTTGTTTTGTTTTGTTTTGTTTTTTCACCCTATGGGTCTTTAGCATATATATTATGACTTGGAGTTTTTTTGTTTTTTTTTTTTAAATGGGATTCCTGTGTATACGAAAATGTGTGACTCTGCATCTTGTGCTTTTTCTCTGATTCTTTTTCTTCTTTTTTGTTTTGTGTTATTTCAGTTTGTTTTTAGGTTTTATCTAATTTTATTGTTTCTCTTTAGATGCCTATTTGTTTTCTAATGAGATACTGAAAGGGTGTTAGGAGCATACCAGAGTGGTTGGATCAGGGGAAACCATAATCAGAATATATTATATCAAAAAAATTATTTTCAATAAAATAAAAATAGAAAAAAAAGAATGAGTGACGTGTAAACCAATTCACATAAGCAAAACTTTTTTTAAAAAATATCTGTCAACAATCACCACTCTTCAAAACATTCCTCAATATTTAATTTGAAAATGTTCATTTCGATTTAGTGTAGACACAGGACAAAGGATTAAATGTACACATATATGTCCACATAGTATCAATTGTTTACACTATGTTTATAGACTATTATATATATATATATATATATATATACATATATATATATATAAATTCAAGTTTATCATCCATTTGGCAAGTCTGTTAACATGAAATTTACATATGAAGTTTGGAAACTTTTCTCTTGTGAAAAGTCATCATATCTATGTATTTTCTACACCAGTAGCTATGTGATCTATCTAGATATCGATATATATGCAAATATATGCATATGGCCTGAAATGACACTAGCATACAATTTTGTATCAAGGATATTTTAGCAGTATTGGTTCACAGAAGAAAAAGCCACAAAATTCTAAATCAAGATTAATATAGAAGCAGCTAAACAGTGGCTAGAATTAACCCCAGTCTGAAATATTCAAAAAAATTAATTAGACTGTATCTGTTGATTTGTCAGAGTAAATAATTAATTAACATAAAAGCACATATAAATAATTTATTTACACATAAACTCTTCAGAAAATTTGAGAGAGATATGGATGAGTATGCATAGTTATTTTTCCGACACACATCTTCAAGGGTAAATATGAAAGAGGAAGGAGCGCCAAGTAAGGCAGCATATTTTACCAAGCAGGAACAAGGGAAATGATTAGGAAGTAATGTATGACATTAAAATGTTATAATACATATGAGTTTATTCAGGCATGTAAATATAAAAGGTATTAATATATATATGCATTTTTAATTAGTACAGTAATTCATACCATTATTTGTTTTTCTAAAAACAAATCTCTATTTTCCAGTGGAAACATTTCACTTTCAAAAGCTCTTTTATAGCATATTGATCCTTTCCATTAAACCAGATCCAGATCTAGCTTTTATTATTGATTTTAGCATACAACCTTTACCCTGAAGGTTTCAGGCTAACTTTGTATAAGAAAATTGTTCAATCATTAAAATAGTTTAAATACCACAGACAGTACCTTTAGTTGTTTATAGCTGCACATGGTAATCAAAAAATACCTTGACTCTAAATCCCAAAAGCTAGGCAAGCTGATTTTCAGGGAAACTGGTCAGCAGAGAAAATTGAAACCATCCAACAGGAACTCCTTTAAATTGCTCCCACAAAACACAGAACTTACAGACTTATATATGTCAACCCACAATGTCCTTTTCCCACTTATTATATTAACAGAGACATCATCTTCTTAGCACAGTCATTTAATCTATAGCATGGAATTTATTCATACAGTGCTTGTGTTACTAATTATTACTTCAATTTCATTTTAACCAATTCCTTATCTTGATATTTCCACAGCATTTGGCAGTGCTGGTGCTATTTAGCTATTTTTTTCTAAATTAAAATATTTTCTTCTCGATGGAAGAGAAAGACTCATTATATAGGACATAAGCCAATACTATAAAACCCAGCAAGTAAGCATCTCAGCAGTCTCAGAAGTTCCTGAAATTTACAAGACCCATAAGGTATCCCATAAAGATATAGAAGCAGTAACGATTGCCAGAGAAAGTACTTTCTGACTAGCTGAGCTGCCCACAGGTGATAAGAGAGTTCCTCAAATGCAGCTTTCATGAGTCATCACCCATAATGGAGTGGGCCTTTTGGTGTTGTAACTGCTATGGGGTCATCCATGAAACTGTAAGTAGACCCCCCACTTAGGTATGTTTAGATCCAATGTTCAAGATTTATGTGTTTTTGTTTATGTGTTTGTCTGTTTTACTTGTCATGCTGTTCTAATGTATAGCAAAGCTAAGAACATGTCATTGCTCATCACATTATCTGAAACAATAAATCTAGTAACTCTAGTGTGTGCGGTTCTTGAATTAATAATATCATTTCTGTTGCTAACAGAGACTTTAAGAGTCAAGAATTAAAAAATTATTAATTTGTATTTTCTCAAAAGATGAATATTCATAAAAAGCAAGTAAGTTATCAACTCCATTTGCTCCATAGCTGTTATCTGACATTTAAGATGCCTAGGCTTCCTGCCCAATTCTTCAAGGCATCTCTGGATTCTCTCATGTCCAAGAGTCCTATGCAATACGTCCACCAAACATGTTCTAAATTCTATGGCAATTGAACTTCATAAATTTATACATTAATTCATCACAAGCTGTGTCTCATCATCCCTTCTCATTTCTTATTTGTCTTCTGTGATGGAAGACACTCTTGCCTTTAAGTACAGAGAAACTTTTCTGAGCCATACACATTCTGCACCTTGTACTTCCCCAGCACTCAACTGTATGTTATAAACATTATTAGTAAATGAAAAAATATTTGTCAATGGCTTGGAAAGAGGCAGAAATCATTACTTTAAAATGTTCACATCATCTTCAGGGACCAAAAGTTAATGCTAAATATGAGTGGATCATGAGACTTAAGTTCAGGGAAAGTTCATTCAGAGTAGTAGTTTTTGCATTGGCTTCTTACTGGATAAATTAAGTTTTCACTAGGGCTACTGATTTCCACAGAGACACTCTCATAGCTTATAGGACACTTCTGTATTTTTTGAATCCATAAAATTTTCATGACATGGTTATGGATAGAGATTGGAATGATTGCTTTTCCAAAGGCTGTTGATATTATTCATATCTTCTGCAATTTAATTATACCTTGCACCCTAATATAAAAGAGTAAAACAGTGAGGACAAAATACCTCTAAAGCAATATATCCTCTTCTTATATACCAAATGAAATTCTATAATATTTTAAATACTATTAGTTACATTCTAGATATTCCTACTCAATACTTGTAAGTAAAAACACAGATTGTGGTGTATCAGTAGATTATTTATTTTACATTTTAGCCCACATCATTTAATTCTTTTTCAGTTCCTACTAACTCACATTGGCCTTTACCCAAGTGTGTGTGTGTGTTGGGAGGGGGGCTATAGTTAATTAGTAAGAGCTGTCAAGTTCATATAAAAACTGACAAGTCTATTTGTCTACTTTTACTAAAGACTTAAAGTCTTGTAATGGATACCAAGTTAATAGGTAACTTTATAGTAATAGTTTAAAGGTAGAAAATGGTTGGAACAGAGGAAAGGGGATAGGAAACAGGCATGGGAATTGTTACTATTTATTTTGATGAAGGAATTTCTTGGATTATCTTTTGAGACCTGATGGAGATCATGCCTGAAACAGGCTGAATCTCTTTAACGCCTCCCTATTATTATTCTTATAGGGTCAACCAGAAATATTTTGGCTGAATAGTTGACAAGGAATAATATATGTGGTTTTGGTCTTGCTGAAATCAGTAACATGTTAAAATACAAAATATCTCACATAAGTAGCATCTGTTTAGTTATGACTTTCTACTATTTCTTGTCAAATCAAAGAGGCATGAGGATGGAGAGATGGCTCAGTGGTTAAGAACATTTTTTACCCTTGAAGAGCAGTTGCATTCCATTCCCAGCACCCATGTTGGGCAACTCACCGATCCCTTTTAGCTGCTGTTTCATGGAATTGAACCTCTGCCCCTTTCTGGCCTCTGTGTATACCCACACACAGGCAAACACACACAGATGGATACATACAAATAAATAAAAATGAAAGAAACATTTTT
>CABHPQ010150480.1:1862-34985 GCA_902168405.1 Peromyscus aztecus | reverse complement strand
CTCTCTCTCTCTCTCTCTCTCTCTCTCTCTCTCTCTCTCTCTCTCTCGTGTGTGTGTGTGTGTGTGTGTGTGTGTGTGTGTGTGTGTGTAAAGAGAATTCATTATATAACCTTACTTATAGAATAGGGCCTGAATAGTCCAAATGTTATCAGACTTCGGGGTCAGAGCCTGTTTCCTAATAATGGTCCAGTTGGTCATCTGTCCTTAAGCCAACTTAGATAGCTGAACTAATACTAAAAAGCAGAAGAAGATGCATTCAGTGTGACCATATTGAGAAGAGGACCAGTGATTCCCTAAATCCATCTTGAGGGTTCTAGATTTAAACAAAAGGCAAGATGTATACAATACATAACTAGGTAATTTAACCAAGTTGTAGTCCCTAGCCCATCATTGTCTCAGCTCCATTCCTCTCCTACAATGTCATCTGCCAAAGTTAAACTTTTTCTAAGAGACAAATTCCTTCTTTGGTTGCTACAGGGCTTCAACTTTTTCGTCTTCCAACAGGATATTCCTAGAGTAATTCTTATTTCTCGGAGTCCATTGTTTTTAGTCTAAGAGACAAAGAAGGGAGAAATGTTTCGATTGAAGAAATTTGGTCTGCTAATTTCTTGCACCACATTGAAAGCAGGTCTTCTCCATTCTGCTAACCATTTCTAGCAATGTCCAGAGGTGTGTCCCCTTAGTGATTAGAGTCTAGATTGTGCATTACCAACCACCCTGCCTGCCCTCTATTATTTTTTAAAATATATTGTATTGCTTTTTGAGGCTTTGCATACATGCTTACAATGTATTTTCATCATATTCATACTTATTCCTTAAATTATTCTTTGATCTATTCCCCACACTCCAAACTTCTTCCCAGCTTCATATTCTCTTTTTTTTTAAAGAGGGATTATTTAATTTTTTTTCCTTTTTTTAAAAATTTTATTTTACAATACCATTCAGTTCCACATATCAGCCACGGATTCCCTTGTTCTCCCCCCATATTCTCTTTTTATAAAAAATAACCCAATGGGTTCAATTTCTGCTGCACATGCCCTCTCTTTTTCTGTCATTCAGGGCATCCGTAATTACAGTTAAACAGCAGGTGACTACAGACCATCCAAGTACTTGAAAGCATTCTCTCCTTCCACTTGGGCACATTTCACAACCCAATAAAATATTTCCATTGCCAGTGTTTGTTCCTTCCTTTAGTGCTAGAATATAAGGGAGTTTCAGGGAGAGACAGAAAGGAACGCCTGCTCAGGGGCCTGAGGTCTTTGCTATTCCTGTTCCTCCAAGGCCTGACCCCCAGTATTAAGTTATTTTATTAAACTACTAAGGATACTATGTGTCCTAAATGGGAAGTTTTGAGGCAATTCATTTTTCTCATACTATAAAATCATTTGTCACCCTAGTCCATCTTTTTTTGCTTTCTGACTTTCACATCTGAAAGAGCCCATCACTGTCTTATCTTCTTTATGAACATAACATCTCCTAACATTCCTAGTCTGCCTTACCTGTTTTGTTTTATGCTCCACATATTTCTAGGACTTCTTTTAGTTATCTCTGAATATACTACCCCAAAATAACTTGAAACCACTCCTAAGACTCATAACTAGGATTCAGGATACAATTTTTGTATTTGGTCTAACGGTTTAATGAATTGTGTTAACTAGAACTAACTACTTACTATTTACAAAGTCATTGGATAGATCCTCTCGACTCTCCTGGGAATGTTCTTCCTTACCTAAGGTGGATTTTCTGTTCCTGATACTTGGCAGGCAGGCTTCAATGTCAACTTTCTCAATCTGAACTGTTGCCTTTATCCTAATCCTACAACCCTACACTACTCTAGATGTGCTTCTTTAGTAGTTTTGATGCTGAAATTTCCTCTCCCCAGAATTATTTTTCTAGCAGTAAGAAATTGGGAGGTATGTGATACTATGGGTATTAAAATAATAAATTGTTTTTAGTTCCCGGCCCTACAAACCTTTGATTACTCTCTATTGCATCTATACCTTAGAAGCTTTGTACCCACTAACATTCTGATTGTGTGTTTTAAACAGAATTCAAAACCTTCCTCTCAGGCTCCCACTGTTGGGCTTCTTCATCACCTAAATGTCTAGTTACTGAGGAGAATAAGCTCTCAACCAAATACTGACTCTAATAGAGTTTTCAATAACAGTCCTGTTACAGTTAATAAAGCTGATTGGATATCTTAATTAGCTCAACCATGTATGCAATATACCCCCTTTTCTCTTAATTGACACATTCTAATTTTCTAAGAAATTATGTCAAGCTTAGTTTAAACACAAATTTATAGATGCATGCTTCATGAAGGAGTTTCATTGTTCTATTCTAATAAGCTCACAAAACACTGGGCATGTGTGACTCTTTAGATAAATATTTTCTGTACCCAGGTTTGTATTGTTTTAAGGGCTTTTCCACAGTATGATTCTGAATATTAGTCTCCTTACCAAGGAACATCACTGCTCCTCAAAGATTAAGCTGAATCCCCTGCATCATTAGCTAGTGTGTGCAGACCATAGACATGCAGAGTGGCAATGTTATACAATAGGCTACTAGAGACCCATTGTAGACAGTATCTTAGAAAACTATTCAAGATCAAATATGACTTCTTTGCCTTAATGTAGTTTCTATTTCTACACAATGCTAAGAGAAGATTTTCAGTAACAGCTAGTTCTATATTTATCAGGGGATTTTTAATCACATTGAGTACATAGATTTTTTTTAACTTCAACCAACATTTATGAGGACATAATAGTTATCTTCACTTTCAACCTTAGCTCCATTCACTGCTTTTCTTCCTTATCCTTAATTTTACCCACACGTAGAAGCCAAGTAAGGGTTGGATGTCTGGAATCCAGGCAGATCATTTTAAATCGAAATATACTTTTGGAATTTTGGGGAGTTTGTAGGTTATACTTAGAAACCAGAAACTGAACCATTCTAAATTTAGGACATGAGATAAGGAAGATTGGAAAAAGCAAAAGGAAAAAAATGTAACCATGAAGAATCGAACCATGAAGGGCTTGCAATGTAGTTCAGTTATGAGTCCTTCCTAACATGGATGAAGTCCTGGGGTTTGATGTCCAGCACCACATAAAACTTAGTTTGGTGACACACACATAAAATTTCAGTCATGGGTAGGTAGAGGTGGGCAAATAAGAAGTTTAAGATCATCCCCTGCCAAACAGGGCAACAAGAGACTGTTTTAAAAAGAAAAAAAGAGAGGAAGAAAAAGTCACCAGGAACACATGAAAGCCATGGAAACAAAGCTTGAAATGATAAGATAATTGTCAACTCTGCTAAATAATATTATCATATTCTAAATAAGGTGAAAAAGGATAACCTTTGCTTTTACAATAAATATGGAATGCCACTAATTAACTTGACAATACAATTGCAATTGTCAGAATCAAAGGCCAATGGAGTAAATTCAAGAGAAAATGAGAGGACAGTAGTTAGAGACAACAACTGTAGACAATGATTTTGAGTTTTGCTGCAGGTGGAACCAAAATGAGACAAAAGTCAGCCAAGTCTATAGAACCAACAAAGGAATTTTTCTTAATAAAAAATTAGCTAATATGTTTACAGGTAAAGATAAGAAGAAAGATAGAGTTGAAAAAGAAGAATTGCAAGAAGACAATCTTTCAAAGTAAGAGCCACTGCTTTTTACGTGTAAAGTATACAGTGGCTCCAGTTGGTTTGGCTGTGTAGTGTCATACATAGAGTAAGAGAGACTTTCATTTAATCAGGATTCCATTGTCCTGAACAAGTATAACTGTGTGAGAACACAACACAAAATTTAAAACTGTTATGCAGTACAGTGGCCAAAAAGGATTACTGAGAGACTTAAGAGAAGACATGGACAGCTAAGAAGAAGTATAAAAGGAAGAATCAAAAGATTGAAGGTCTTTCTGTATGGTTTTTTTTGTTTGTTTTGTTTTGTTTTGTTTTTTTTCTGGATTTGGAATCCAAAAGTGAATGAAGACAGATAAAAATCATGTTCAGTTTGGCGGATTGTGACAGGAGGGAGAAAAAGAGAGAGATTTTAAAACAAAGACAGAGGTCAAGATGTGGTCTTTGAGGATGATCAAATATGAACAATGACCTTGAGAAAGAAACAAGAGACACTCCAGGAAAAGGTCCCCAAAGGAAAGAATGCCAAGGAACTAAAGTATCTATATTACAGAACACCTATTGTGATGAGCTATCAGGATGTGAGTCAAAATAGAATATAGGCAAGACTCAAACTCCATTTGGAAATTAGAGAAATGGCTGAAATACTTACAGAGAAAACAGACATCCATGTTGTGTCTGCTAACAAAATTAATGTTTTGATTGATAACTTCATAGATCTAATTATAAGAAATAAGAGGAAAACGCCATGAAAACACAAACTGAATGTTGCTGAGGATGGCTGTTAGTGCTTAATACCTTTGATTTTTTTCACTGTGTGAATGTTGATGCTGCTCTGCTAGCCACACCTTCTTTTAAAAAATTTATTTTGCTTTTTGAAATAAAAATATAATTGCACCATTTTCTCTCATCCCCTTTTTCTTCTAACCCTCTCCATGTACCCCCAGACTTGTTCTCAAATTCACAGCCACTATTTATTTTAATTGTTGTTACATATTTAATATATAAGTAATATATGTTCATATAAAATATATACTCATACACACACACACACATTCCTGCTCTGTACATAGAAAGTTGCTTGCATATATATAATTTCAGGGCTGCTATGCTTTATTTTGAAATCACATGTCACAAAGACTATTGAGAGTAGCCCAACTCTTTAGATGAGGTCTTTTATGGGTCATCACAGTGTTGCCACTGGTAACTGGTTAAGGGATTACTTGTGATCAGATTTCTGTCAATGAAATACTACAGAGCTTTCAATGCTTATAGTAAGTCTCTTGTTATTTTTTTCTTTTTCTTGAAAAGGCTTCTAAAATTGACAATATCTTTCATCTTCCAGTTGTTATTGTGCGTGAATATAAAGCTTGTGTTTCATGCTATCGGCCCAGAAATAAAGAAAAAAAGCAAGGAGAAAGAAGAATTCAAATACTCACAGGTATATTGTGTTTATCCTAAATCCAGTCCTATTGAAAATTTCCATTTATATGAGTCAATAAATTTTCTTACTGCTTAGGATGGGTCCTTCTGATGGAAGTTTTCTCTTACTTGGATAAAGGAAGATAAGTAATGCATATGCAAAGAAGATTACAAATGTTGATAAAATTGCATAGAAGACATAGAAATGTAAATGGGATCATTGAGCAATCTTCACTTCAAAGAATATATCATACTTTCCATGGATATACTAAATTATGGAGTTACCTTAATTCTCTGGAATACCCATAGAGACTATCTGTGTCTTAATTTAGGAAAGTAAACTGTTTTTTATTTTTATACATTAAATTGGGAGCATTTAATTGTCTACTATAAGCCATAAAAATAATCCTTTAAAGTGTGAATAGTCTACAAATGAAATAAATTTGTTAAGCAAATGAGTAAAATTCGAAGTCAAAACTAGTGATTATAAAAGCTAAAACTGTACAAATATCTAAATATAAATAATATGCAAGCAGATAAAATGTGTTCCTTCAAAAAGAAGAAATTATTTGAAAGGAGATTTGTGACTATGGAGCTCTCAATGTATCTAGAAAAACTGAGGAGTTGTGAGAATTCAACAGCTGCTATTTTGCTATTATCCCTAATCAATGATTAAAATAAGGTGGAAAAATCACCACCATGGGAAGGAAACAAAATATAGTAAGAGGGTAAATAGACCACAGATGCTCTACTGTGGCTCTCTGGGGAAATAATTCTCAAAGGAATGAAACAAAGTACTTTTAATTTGTATATAATTATGTAATTAAGCATGTGGGTTATTGGATTACCATTCTCAACTCCTTGCAAGTACAGTGAGAAGATTAACCATCCTTACTATTATTCTGGTATCTACAGAGTCCTTCCCTATGGTATCAGGCAAGCAAGTAAAATGTGAAGTAAAATTTACTATGGTGTATCAGCAACTATTGCAAGGTTTTGCATTCTTATGTTTTGTTTTGTTACAAGAACAGTGTATTGTCAAAAAAGGCTTTTTTGTTGCTATCAGATCTTAGAATGAAGAAACAGAATAAATTTAAAGATAATGTACAGCTAATATACAATTAAGAAGAAAGGCTTCATATAATTCTAAGAGATTTATTTGTGTGGGGGTAGGTGGGGATAGGTGGGGGTGGGTATGTGTGTGTGTTGGTGTGAGTTTATGTGCACCACATAAATGTGTATGGCCTCAGTGACCAGAAGGCATCAGGTCCCCTGGAACTGAATTTACAAGATGCCTGATGTGGGTGTTGAAAAACAAACTTTGTTCCTCTGCAAAAGAAGTAACTGCTCAGCCATTTTTCCAGCCCTCACTATACTTTTCTTTTTGCTTTAATAGAAAGATTTGCAGTAGTTTATTATTGCAGCATTGCCTTGCAAATACTGACTAATGATATGCATTTAAACAATATATATTCATAAATATATGAATAGGATCTAAAGAAGATATTTTAACTAATTTAGAGCAACTTCATGTAAAGATAAAAAGGTGTATGCATCTATAAAAGCCAACATTGTATATGTAATCACCAACTGCAGCATATTGAAGATAAAATTAGATCCATGTTAACCACCAAAAATAAAATTTTATTTTTCTCTGCCACAATGGCTCTACATTCATTGAATCCTAATGCATAACTTCTCTCCACATATTTCTGGAAACACATCTGGAATGTTTAAAGGCAGATGCAATATTAGTTGTCTTGGTTATCCTGAAACAATTACCCATTTCCCCCTTTTTGGCTAGGATTGCAGAACAGATGTCTTCTGTATCTGCCAGCATAAGAAAGATGATTTCCACAGCTAGTGCACACAAGGGGCATCGTCACTGCTGTTGGTGGCTCCTGGAGTCTGGGCTGAGGCATCTGATGCCAGATATCCAGGGAGCTGATGTCTGCAAGAGAAGCATGAACTATGTCCCTGATAAAGTGGCAATTGCTAACTCAGCTGCTATCACTGATACAGTTGCTCCCTTATACCATTGTGCCCTTCAGAAATTTAGATAAAAGAGCTCATTTTACCTCAGTATTCTCCCTCTCCCTCTTTTCACTCCATCTCAGTCTATCATTACACCCCTCTCCTCTTCTCTTCCCTTTTTATTCACTTGCTTTCAGATTTTCTCTTCATATGAAAGATAATTCTGTTTGAAGGACTCTAGCAGGTTGGAGCATAGCAAGCATGGTGGCCCAGGTCTTGCTAAACCATTAGATTACATTCCTAAAGCTAGCCACCAATATCTATTCCCTTATTTGGTCACTTTCTTATGCTTGACTCATTCCTGAAGTTGAACATCAAGGTCCAAAGATCAAAACATCAAGATTCAGCAATCAAAAGTCCACATTTGACTGCCATAATTAAAACACCAAATCAGAACTTACCAACATGTCCTAGCTCATTCTAATACACACCCCTTTTTCCTCTTAAAATGAACATTGCAAAACTATTTGCTTCTGTTTCTGCCCAATTCAGATACAGCCAACTTGGTTTTTTTTTTTGCATTGCTTAATAAAGGGATCTCTTTTTGTAGGATATTAGTGTTTGGGTGTGGTCTGTGCTTTATCTGGGGTCCAGAGGGGGGTACTCCTCCATGTCCCTTCACTGCTGTACTGAACCAATGACTTTGAAACTGTCTCTACTCTATATTTAAAGTGGTCTCATTACTTCTTGATAACACTGATACAGTTGAAACCAGCATCTGTCACTTTACAGAGTTCTTTTCCAGATGTATCCACGTGTCTTATATACTTAGCATTTGTCTCAACAGTACTTTAGTGAAACATTTCCAGAAATCTGACAAGTGTGTATTGGAATCCCACTCACTTGTCAGCCAATGAATGAATGAATGATCAAATTGTGAAGGTTTTAAACGCATAGAACTAACAGCGGCAATGACATGAAGGTCATAGTATGATACCTCAAGCATCAACATCAGTTGATGCCATTTGAAATTTTAATAAGAGTCTTAAAAAACATAATTCAATTACCTTTTGCTGCACTTAGAATGGTTTTGATTGATGACCAAGAGCAAAAAGGGGAAATGATTCTGCTTAAGAGACTACAGTAATCATTAAAGACTACAGGGGGAAAAAAACTAATTATTTTTATTTATTATGAGTCTGATATTATTCTAAAAGTTTTTTTTATTTTTAAATTTTGCAAAGCAGCAAGCAAACTTTATTCAAAAGCAAAGCAGAAGTAGATATCAGACACACTGTCAAGAGTGACAGAGCAACAGAGGAGTAAATAATTGCATCATCATATTTGATTTTTAAAAAACTTGGTAAAGTAAATAAAATTATTTTATGTCTTTTATAGAAGATGATGGTGAATCACAAAGTTGAGTCTTCTCTAGTTCACAGAGCAAATTGCTTGTTAGGTAACAGAACCAGATTCAAAGCCAGGTAACCCTGCTCAAGATTCACTAGCTTAAAATTCCTTTTTATATTTCACATCACAAGAAAAATCATAACTACTTACTATTTTATGTAAAGGACTGATGACCAAAAATGGCTAAGAAATTTGTAAGGGATGAAAAATTAAAATAAATTTGGATGTGAACTAAATGAGTAAAAGATGGGTAAAAGAAAAATTCAAGGATAAATTCAAAGTTTCTAGCTTAAGACAGGGAGCAAGTGCCAAAAGATGCTGAGTGTGGGAAGAAATTGGGACACATGTAAGTTTTAATGTGGGCTCAGTACCAACTGATGTTGAATAGGTACTTAAGACACTGGTGCTGATGGAAATCTGGAATGCAAATTAGATATACGTCATCAACTTCAGCTGGTCATTAAAGTGAATGAGTATATACTTATTCGAAGACTATACAGTGGGTTGGGGGAGAATGTAATTAAGATGTACATGAAAATCAAAAGTCCCACAAAGAAACAGATGAGCCATTTCAGGAGAGTGTGATGTCATAGAAGCCAGAGGAATCAAGTGTTTGAAGGAAGAAACAGCCAAGAACAGTTTCAAATACAACAGCGGTGTTGAATAAGGATGAAACTACCCAATGAATACAACAGCAAGGAGGTAACTAGTGACTATGAAAAAAAAATGGATAGAATTTTACTGATAATGTGAAATTTTTAGGAAATAATAGATGTTCTCAGTAAAGTTGATTTTTGCTTAAAAATACAAGTAATAGATAGGAATTCAGTATAAGAGAAAAATAGGGAATAAGTATCAACTTATAGGCATAGGAAAGGAATTCTTGAATTAGACTCAGTAGCACAGTCATGAAGACCCGTGAGTGAGAAATATAATTTCATAAAATCTCTGCACAGCAAAGTCCACTCTCATTTGAGTGAAAAAGCAGACTACAGAAAGAGAAAAAATCTTTACCACCTATACATCTAACAGAAGACTGGAGCAGAATATACAAAGGACTCAAAATCTAAACATGAGCAAAAACAATTTAAAATTTGGGTGGTAGAACTATACAGAAGGTCTCAAAAAAAGGAGGACAAATGGCTGAGAAATATATTTTAAGTGTTCAACATCTTTAGCAATCATATTAATGCAAATTAAAATGTCTTTGAGATTCCATCTTACCCCAGTCAGAATGGCTAAGACAAAAAAAAAAAAAAATCAAATAACAAATGATGGTGTGGATATAGGGGGGAGAGTAACATTTATTCACAGCTGTTAGGAGTGCAAACTAGTGCAAGCACTACGAAATCACTGTGGAGGTTCCTCAAATTACTGAAACACAGAAATCATGTGATCCACTTATACCACTCCTCAGCATAAACCAAAGGATTCTATTTCCTACTCCAGAGATACTGTTGATCCATGTTCATCACTGCTCTATTCACAGTAGCCAGAAAATGAAAAAAGGACTAGATGTTCTTCTAGTGGATATCTAGTCAATACACTAATTAATGGATAACTAAAATATGGTACATAAAAAGAAAGGAGTAGTATTCAGCTGTATAGAAAACTGAAGTTGTAAAATTCACAGGTAAATGGGTGGAGTTGGAATCAATCATTCTGAGTAAGGTAACTCATACCCAGAGAGACAACTACTCCATGTTCTCTTTCAGATCTTGCTAGCACTGAATATTTAGATATGTATGTGTGAACTGGAGTACCCATAGAATTCATGGAATTAGTTGAGGGACACATGGGCAAGCAGATTTCAAGGAAAGGAAGATGTAACACAGGTGCTAAGAAGGGAGTAAGGGAGGCAACAGAACAGGAAAGGTTAAGTGGAGTGGTGGGGAGATAGGAGGGCAGCATAGAAGGGGAGATATGTAGAGGAACAATTAACACTAAAGACCTTTAAAAAAGCCATGTGAAAACCTTTTACAGTCAGAGCTTCCTAAAATATGTACACATGTGTACATAAAAGGAATTTAAATGGGTTTACCCTACAGTGGAGATGGTGTCTCTCCTAGATACCATAAGCTATCAAATACAAGGTTCCAGATATGGGTTACTTCCTTTTAGGTTATTGGTCAGTGAGGTCCCATAGACACCCGCTTAACATTACAGGCTATTGCCATTGCTCTTGGTTACCCTCCAGAACACGATGGTAAGACTCTATTGCTGAAGACATCACATGCAGGAGTCATAGGAACTGGAGAAATTGAGCTGGTACTGACTTGGAAGCTAAATACCTGTGGCTAGGTTTCATGGTGATGGAAGCTTCTGTATACACTACAAGTCTAGAGAAGTAGTTAACAATCTTACCTAACTATGAACATTGTTAGTTTCATTGACTGGGTTGTGCCCACTGGTAGAACAATGTCACAAAGGTTATGGTAGTAGCCAACGACTTTATGATTGGACTTAAAGCCAGCTATACAAGATGGAACTGTGGTGGTACCACTGGGCCCAAAGTCCTTAACTACTCAGGTCTTAAGCCCTAAGGAATAACATAGTACTGTTATTCTACTAAATGGACATTATATTAAGTTCTTACATTTATACACTAACAAGAGTAGCTTCATTTCTTTTGCAGTAGATCTCAGCTAATAAAGACACCCCATAAATGGTCAACATGCACAGAATAAGAAACTGTAGAATACTCAGCTTTAAATAGGACATTTATATCAAACCCTTTACACACAAGGGTCAAGAATTATTTTTAAAGAGATCAGAAGTCAGTATGAGCTGGAATGTAGACATCTACAGTGAAACATTATTTGCTGAGCTTGACAGAGCCATTGCATACAATAACTCACAGTGACTTTGACTGAACATACAAGACCTGCACAACATCAAGCCACATGAAATCCCTTTGTGCATGGGGAGGAGGCACATATAAGAGAATGTATTGACAATTGAAGGCTGCTGAGGTAGAAAGAGTAAGTTTTCTTCAGGGGTGCAGCCCCTGAAAGGTTGCCTATGTTCCAATAGATGATCCTACACTAATGTACACACAGGTAATATTAACATGCTTCTGTGGGTACAAAACTAGAAGAGAGTGAGCACATGAAGATGATAGGTGAAAATGATGGGAGAATAAAGTAGGACCTGGAAAAGAGAAAACGATGGGTAGATTTGATCAAAACACATTATATTCACGTATGAAATTCTCATGCAATGAAATTGGGGGGGGGGACCAAGGAAATAAAAGAAAAGAAAGGATCTGACTTACATAGCCAGATTTTTGGGTTTCAAGAAGCAGAAGTTCATTTCAGCTAGCTTAGAAACATGCTGGGAATTTTTGTAAACTTTAAGTATTTCAATACATTCTGGAACCTAGACCTCTAGAAGGGAGTGGTACCCAATCTCTGTATCAGCCTCTGATAATTCCTATGATTCCTATCTTCCAGAATTACTATCTCTTTTTAATCTTCTTCTCATATGTATGAAGGATGGATTTAGCGACTCAATTTTGGTAAATAAAAAATGACAAAATGATAGAATTTTATCTCAACTATTTGGTTTTAAATCACTCTAATAACAATGTTTATCTTAATATGTATTTTCTTCCTTCCTCACTCGCATCTTTTACTTAAGGGGGGTGTAGCAGTTACCATCTAATAAGTAGTGATAAGTATGTGGGGATAAATAGAAAGCTGTTCTCTTCAGCTTGGCAATTCTACAGATTTACAGATAATAGAAAAATACATATAAGGAGATATATTTAAGAAACTGTATTTCAGAATCTTTCCAACACAATATGATGTATATAGAGAGCTTTGAGGTGATATTAGACTAGAACGAGATTTCAGAGGACCTGAGGAGGGCCCGTGTGCCTTTTGTATGTAGTGAAGTCATGAATCATTGATAGCTAAGTCATGGGCTATAGTATACCCACAAAAGTAGCACTTAATGGTGTCTTCATTTTTGAATTCAGGGACTCCTGTAAGCTTCCTATTCATAAGTTGAAGCTGACCTTACTAACTATGATGAGCAAAGTAGAGCAACAGTGATCTGACAAAAGTTACAAGATAGGTTGAAAGAATGTTGACTTCTATCTTCCTTTCCTCCACATCTCTGAGGATATGTGGATATGTGTTAAGGATATGTGTTAAGACCCTTAAGAAAGAGTCTTAAGGAAGCAAGTGCCTTGTGGACAAACCCATTTGACAAGAAACTGAAATCTTGAGCTAAGAGAAGACAAGACTTGGGATCTACAGCAAACTTATGAATGACTTTAGAAATGGTTCTACCCATCCAACCTTGAGATGGCCACCATTGAAATCAATCTATTGACTGCAGCACAGAAAGGCCCCAGAAGACTCCCTAGTTAGGTCTTATTTGGATTCTCATTCCACAAAACAACAGGATATACTCAGTATTATTTTCGTATGCCATCATGTCTTGGAGTGATTTGTTATGATAATAAATGAAAGCAAGGAGGTGTCAAGGTGTATATCCAAATACATTCTCTGCCATCTCTGCTCCTCTGCAGACTATGTCTCTAAACATCATGGTAGAAAGCACAGATACTGTGGGCCTAAAATTCAAGAACTCCATGGCCACATATCAGTTGTCTACTTTGGTTATATCATGCATCATACTTTTCAGCCTCCACAGCTGCTATTGCTAATGGATAATTGGATGGGCAGTTATAGGAGGTCCTTAGCAGCCAAACACATATAATGTGACCATAAATATTTAAAACATTAATTTATTCTGTGTATGGTGTGTGATGGGGGGAATGAATACATACCAGACCATTTACAGATATCAGAGGACAACTTGTGGAAGTCATTTTTCTCTCTCTACTACGTGGGCTCCAAGGAAACAGATTAGTTCCCTTTTCTTGCTAAATTATCTTGCCAATCCATGTGAGCATAGATTTTCAGAGGAGGTTCTATCAGGAAAGGCTTAAAAAGCTTGTTTCTATAATTTATGTGGCCAGCATTGACAAATATGCATGAAGTTGAAATTTCTGTATTTCCCCAGCATACAGCTTCCACTGTGAAATGTAAGCCATGTTAGATCATTCAACTATGCGGTTTTTTAATTGCTTTTTGCATGCCTGGGGAAACACTTGAAGTCAGAGATCATTGTCAATTTCTAAAATATCTGATACAATGGTATACTAATCATTCATAGTATGTGTTTCAGAGCCAAAAGTACTCCCTTACTACATTATGTGGAAGTTATAGCAAAATGAGGCACGAAGTAGGGCCTCTTTCACCCACAGGCAAGAAAAAGGAAAGCTTCTCATTAAATGCCTGAAGACAACAACTGAGGAGTTAACATATCTATTAACATCTATTTATATTAATTCAAATAACATAAAAAATAATGCATTTCTATACAACAAAACAAACCCACACAACTATTTGAAAGCATAAATGTATCCAATGGCCTAATTGTAAACATGGTCCTTTTAAAGGATTAAAGGGTACAGAAAACTGAATTATAACCACATAAAAGTATGAATAGAGGCAGAAAAGGAAGTATTTGATTGAAATATAATCTTCCTGCTTCACAAATAAATTGAAATGGAGAGAATAATAAAACCTTAGGTGAAATAAAGGTAACATTATATGATTAAAAGAAAAGGGGAGATAAGAACTATCAAAATGTTTAAAAAATGGTTGTTTTTAACTTTAAATTGACTCTTTATTCTTTTTGATGGTATATACATACTCATTTATTTATTAGCTATACATTAAAGCTTCCTTCATGTCAGTCCTTCAGATAAATTATGAACAAGCAAGTTGCTATTCCTGCCCTACTGGTGTATTCTGAATTTTCCCCTTAAAACAAATATCTTTATTTTGAAAATTCATCAGCCCTGAGCAAAAGAAGGAAAATGGAATTGCAAGCAATACATTTTGTAAATGTTGAAACATGTCTGGGAGTGAAGTCTTTTCTCTTGCTGTATCATTGATGGCAAAATATCCAGCACAGAAGAGTATAGAGTGCAAAAACTGTAGGTATTATTGAGTTATTCTTGGGAATTAAGCATTCAGGAAATGGCGCAGTTTATATTTAGATACCTTGGGGAGATTCCACTGTTTGATAACCTAATTGCACTAAATCCTATTTACAGAGAGCAAACACAATACCCAACCTCACATTCACAAGCTGATTTTTAACCCAGTTTTTACTCAAAAGATTTCATATTTATTCCTAACAAAATAGTACACTGTTTTATCAGAGAATCATACAAAGGAAATAAAACATGATTTGGGAATGGTGGTTGGCTTTCTTTTTGGTAAATTATACTATTCTTCTGCCTTCTTACATGGGGTTCATATCTTAAGGTTTTCAAAATCAAAAATGAACAGAGACGACAAATAATTTCCATGCATGTGTTAACCAACATTTAGAAAGAAAGAAAAAAAGGAAGGGCAAATAAAACCCATTCAAGACCTCAGCACTAACTAAGAGGTTATTAGATACCTCTTCTTAAATAAGAGTCATTTAGTTTATTTCATTTATTCTTTCAATAGTTACTGGGAACCTGGAATATGTTCAGTGCTAAAAAGGATGAGTGTCTATGAATCTTTAGTGACTCCATGGCAAATCTCTTCTCACAGAATTCAGAATGAGATGCAAAGGACAGACACACATGCCCACACGTATACAGACTAACATAGTCCAGTTAGCGAAAATGCTTTGAAGACAAACACAGGGAAATTGATAGTAATTATACAAGATATGAAACTATTGTGGATGGAAGACCTGTGTGAGAAGAGGAAATGCTCTTTGTAACTTTGCAACTTTGCAATAAGTAACTCTGGAGGAAAGAGCATTCTAGAAGGAAAATGCAATCTTTCATAGACTAACAAACACAGGCGTGCCATAGTCATAAAAATGAAAGACAGAAGTGTAGAGCAGAAAGAAAAAGTGGGTCAGAGAAGAAATATATGATATGACATATGTATCTACAACAGTTAACACAAGATTTTGTTGGCCATTTGGAAGAGTTTTACAATTTATCATGTGTGCAGTGAAATGTTGTTAAGCATGCTATGGTCATCCCATCATTACCCCGTAGAAAAACTGACAATTCAACTTTCTCCAAACCAAACTCATTTTATGGTTCCCCCCAACTCTAAATTTTTGTACTTCCACATCCCTTGATGGGATCTGAAAAATCCAGATTATACCCTCCATGAAGCAGCAAATACTGTGCTCACTGTTAGTTGCCTCTTGTTCCCGATTCCACACAGAAAGCTCAACAGTATCTTGTGCAAGTCTTGTGAGGGTAGTCATGGCTGCCAAGAGTTCATGAGTGTCACACCCCTGTCATGTCCAGACGATATTATTTTGTAGCAGTCTTCTCAGACTTCTGACTTTTCAAATCTCCCCATCCCCTTTTCTGTGATATTTCAAGAGGCTTGAGGGGGAGATGTATAACATCGGTATCTGAATGAGAGCTGAACTATTTGAAGACACTTATTTTCTTCACTTTGGCCAGTTGGGAGTTTCTCTATTAACTGCCAACCACACATTGTATTCATGTAAGAAATAACTAAAGAATGAATTTTTACAAGTTTAAAGCTAAAGTAGAAATTTCTGTACTTGAAATCTAGCCTTTGCTCTAGCATCTACCTGCTCATGACAGGTGACTGACTCTGCAGCATCTCTAATTCTGTGCTCTCAGCTATTAGATACAAATAATAGAATGTTAATATTCTTCAGATTGCTTATAGGGTCTGTATTTTATGTGATGCTCCTCACACCCATTTACAGACAAGGGAACTGAGTGATAGGTGGAGGAGAATTTGTCCTCAAAGAGGTATCAGGAGAAGGCAGTATTTGCAGTACATTCACTATAGTTGTTGAGAAATGCCCTAAGAATAACATCTTGCCTTTCAAATTAGGTTGTACACAAGGGTGTGTTTTGACATTATATGTAATTTTTCCACCAGTTACTTGACATATTTTATAAACCTTCCCTTGTCATTTACTCCAACTCATATAAGGGATAATGATATCCACTCTATCCCTGAAGTAAGTTTTATAAAAATGTTTTCAGTATCTTGCAAAAATCTTACTTCAGTGAAGGGTGGGAGGAACAAGAATTTTGAATCTGTAAATTGCTGTGTGAGTGAAGCTATGAAGGACAGTCTATCCTGAAGCTCACACTGGAACTTGGGGCTCCATTTTTACAGTGTCTTACTGGCTCATATCCTTTTCCTCTCAAGGAGGATTGAAACATGGAGAAAACATGGTATTATGGCATTTTGTGACTTTTCCTCAGAAGAAATAAAAACAATTCACCCCACATAGGACAGTGATGGTAGATAAAAGAAATAATTCCACCAAGTGTAGCTCAGTGAACTCATGAGGAATGTGGGTGACTCAAACACAGCTGGATTTCTAAAGAGTTTATAAAACCAACGGTGGTCACTCACAAAAACAGCATCCCTGGAGTTCCCTATATAACTTGCAGATAGCTGATTTATCAGTCTCCTCTCCCACACAAATTGTTTCTGCTTATATAAACTTGGGGAGGTCCTTGTGAGTTTTGTAAATTTCAGGAGCTCCATAAGGCTTGTAAATTTCCTTTATTTACAGGTCCTTAGGTGTTTTGTTTATTTCCTGAGTTTTGTAAGCCTCCCTACAGAGGAGAATTATCAATTTAGAGGAAATTAGATATACAATGCATAAAGAATTATTTTGAGACATCATGCAGAGATTCAGATGTATAAGAACTTGGAGGGAATGAGTGATATACATAAATAATTTTGCTTTGTGGAAATTTGATTTTCATCTCAAATGACATCTGAATTCCTATATATTTGGAGGTAGAGTTTGGGGAGATGTCACCACACTTTGATAGACTGGAATTAGCACTTTAACAGAAAGAGGAAAAAAATAAACATTCTCTCCATATGCCTCTGCTCATGTACACCAGGAAAGTTTCATGAGATCAGAACCAGGGGGAGGTACTTTTTCTCACCAAACTGCACAACCAGTTCTGCTACTCTGGTCTCATAGTATTTAGTGTCTTGAGCGTTGAGAACTGAAAGCTTGTTGCTGGAGGCTAGCCTTCAGTAGTCTGTCATCACAGCCTGAAGTGACTCGGATACTTTGGAATCGATTTCAGGCCAATGAGTCTGTGCTCTCTGGAAGCACACTGGCGCATGCTCTCAGTGTCTGTACCGTCCTTGCCTTTTCTTTTAGAACAGCCATTTGCTCTGGTTACTTTTTTTTAAGCCTCCTCCCCATTTTCCTTATGTAGTTGTTCAGATGATTGTTCAGCGGTTCCGTACACCTGATGAATTTTGAACAATTCAACAGCATGTTTAATTGCCCCTTTGCCTTTTGTCTTCAGATCTTCACTCTTCAGTCATATGACCACACCTTTCATCCCTTGCTTCAGAGACACAATGAGCGCTTCTTAATACCTACTTTAAGTGTCCTATTTAAAACTATAACATGCCCCTCTATTCTGCCTAAATATCTTTTTAGCACTTTGTCCAATCAACTATTTTTTTTCTTGTTTTCTAACTTCCCTATTTTAAATTAGAAAGGCTTTTTGTCTGTTTCTGCTCAATGCTGTCATCCCATTCACAGTGGCTCCAAGCAAATGGGATGAAACGTGTATGCAAAATTGAAAGAAACAAATGAATTTAATTGAAAAGCTTGCAAAGGTAGATGTTCTCCAACAGGAACTGTGTTTTTCTTGCAGGTGACATTGTTGTTTTTCCTTGTGTCTCAGTGTCTTTGATTCAACTGTTTCAAATTTGTCTCTATCTTTCTCTACAACTGGGCACAGGTTTACCTTTGTTCTCCTGACTCAAATGGGGTAAGTACAGTTTACTTGCATCTGTGACCTGTTCTCCCTGAACATTACTCAGTTTTTCTCATTTAGCCTGGAATTGGATGACTTAATATGAAGACTTTCCCTGTTTAACAACCCAAAAACAGGGAAAAAGTTAAGACCACTGGCAGCCAGAATTACAGAATTTTATATCTACATTACCTCTCTCTAAGCTTTTCCAATTCACTCAAATATACTGCTTTACCTATTGAGTTAGAAACATAGCTTATATAATTAAAGCATCTTATAAATATTATCTCCTGCCTTGGAATAAACTGGTCACTTCAAGACTAGTTTTTGAAAGATGAGTTTCTTTAAATGGTATGGCACAACCATGTACTGGCAAGTTCTATTTTTCCCTCTTCATTATAAAAATGGTTTCTATTCATTCCTGTTTACTCTTGTATTTTCTACCATATTACCATGAAGAGTGACTCTCCAAAAGATACAAAAATATGTACAGCTACCTGTGAACATGGCCTTATCTGGAAAGAAGTGGAAGTCTTTGAAAGCATAATTTGATTGAGGCTTTGAGGAGTATGCCACCTTGGATTATCAGGGTGGTTTTGATCCACTGAGAAATGTCTTAAGAGGAGATGTCCAGAAAAGACGAAAAGGCCTTATGAAGAAGAAGGTGGGTTGAAGTTTGGCAGCAGCAATTCAAGAAACATCCATAGACATCAAGCAAGAAAAGATTCTTCCTGTCAGCCTCAAGAGAGATCACAGCAGTGATATTGCCAGATTTGTGACCTCAAAAGTGAGACAGTGTCTATTTCTGTTACTTCAAGCAACCTAATTGCAATAATTTACTCTAGGAACGCTCCAAATTTTTAAATCCTTTTATGCTGCCTTTCAAAATAGGAAGAAATTCTCTCTCTTTTACTTGAATCATCTCTGCAATTATTAGAAGCCATAAGCAGGAAAATGAATTGAAAAGAAAGGAAAACTATGGCATGTTTATTCTCTGGAAATCCTTCCATTGAGGGATCACTGTGGCATTAATGTGTTCTTGGGAAAGAAGCTTGGAGGGTCAGACTTCCCTTTGTTTCCCTGTCTGCTCAAGGCCTGCACCCCTTTAACCTCTCATTAGCAGAAAGGGCCAAATAAGCCTTTGTTCTATATGGAGTCTGAATGAGCAGTGGTATTTTTTGCAACTCTATCATGCTTATTGAAGCCTACTGCTCTTTTGTTGAAACTCATAGTATATTTAACCAGTAGCCAAAGCAGTTCAAATGGAAGTGGGTATAATCACACTGTAAGTCAGGGTTTACAGGTAATTTTTTCCCCACAGTTAAAACTTTTCATTGTGTTACCAAAAGGAAAGATTTGTAAAGCTGTATTTTGGAATCCAATATTTTATTCAATATTTATTTTGCTCCTTTAGGAAAACTGTGGATAAAATGCCTAACCTCCTTCATGGCCAGTTTGGATGAATACTGACATATCTGGTTATATTTATCATTACAGAAAAGCGTAAGTACTGAAATATAAACCCTTGATTTTATGGAGTAGCTGTACTGCCAACATAACAGACTGATAATAGCACAAACTTAAAATGGTTCACTGCTTATTAGATGTGCTTATTACCTGTCTCTTCAGTCCTCCCACAGCCCCCTATGACTGCCTCAGACCGTACCACCTTCTATGCAATTGAGTTTTATAGATGGTTTGATGTCATACCAGTTACCGCCTTCTCTATGCACCCCACAGGCCAAATCAACGACTTGGTTTCCAGAATATGCCACTGAACCACAGATTGCAATTCTCACCAGAGGAATAGTCTCTGAAGAAAAAAAAATACAACATGACTGAAGAACACGAGATTCTCTTGGTAAGATTCAAATATTTCATTAGCACCTCAGATGCTGTCCTTTTGAAATATATCCATTGTCATGCAGCAGGAACTCTTAAAGCAATGAAAATGGTTAGGAAAAAGAATGTCACGGAGAAGCGATTCCACAGGTCCTCCAGGGACTCCAGGTAAAAACCCCTCAGTTCTGCTTTAACCTCCTCACTAATGGCCTGTGAAAGGATGAGAGTCAACAGCACGTTAATTAAATCACAGCTGTCTCATAACTGAAAGGTGTATTTCACACCAGCAAAGGATATAGACTCTGGGGTTAAATATGGTAGGAAAGAAATAGACATCCAAGAAGGACCATCATCTAAAAGTGGAAGTCCCTGAGTTGAGATTCTGGAGTCCATGGCCACAGTTCCATGACTCTCGAACCAAAGGCGACACAATGTGCTAACACTTGGATCACGTGGAAGCAGTCAGAGATCCAGTTTAGAAGGAAATGCCCTCAGAAAGTCAAGGTGCTTTCAAGATTCGAATTACCCCTTATGTATCGATCTCTAGCTAGTGTAAAAGTAATGGAGGATCAATTTTCAAATGTAGCAAGAAAGAATGGCTGAGAGCACTAACAACTTTGTGTGTGTGTGTGTGTGTGTGTGTGTGTGTGTATGAGTTCTGATATGGCTGCATAATTATTCTGAACTTATGAGGGAAGCATCATCAGATCAAGTGGTCTTAAAAGAATGAAGGAATTCATTGATAATGTGTACCACACCAGAAGAACCTAAAGTGATATAACTTTAAAACTTAATGTTTAAGTCTTAAAGTGATAGGCCAAGGTCCCAGGTTTGACAGAACATGGGCTGGAATCTCTGTCTACTAATTTCTCTGCTGGAACCCTGTATCATTGCCAAGTTCCAGTTAAATACCAGCATCCTACTTCTGAAAACAGTCTGATTTTTTAAAAAATGAATTTATGTTTTGTGTGTTTATGATATGTGTATATTCTGTGTGTATGTGTGTGTGCATATATACACATTTATATGTGCACATGTGTGCTTGTGGAAGCCAAATGTTGGTGTGGAGTGTCTTCCTCATTATCTCTCCATCTTAGTTTATGAGATAATGTCTCTCACTGAACCTGGACCAATTAGACTGACTAGTGAGTTCTTAATGATCCACCAAACACACACACACACACACACTTGTGCATGCTCCCAGAGCTGGGTTACACATGTGTGCTACCATGCCTGGCTTTTCACATGGGTGCTGGAGACTGAAAGGGACTGAATTGATATTGACATGGAAAGCATTTTACCAACTGATCTACCTCCACAGTCCTATCTTGATTCTTATTTAGATAATTGCTCATGTATGAGCTTCTATAAACAATATTAAAATTCTATACCACTGCTTGGAGAAGTTGCAGAAGCGAAGAGAAGCCCTTTCCATAGAGGTGGATTGCAAAGACATTCATTCTCAGCAAGCCATTCAGTGACATATTCCAAGCTTGCTTGTAGAAACTGTTAGAACACCATAGTCCAAGTCCAATGGGAGTGGGGAGGTAGCTTACTGATAAAGCACTTGCCAAGCATGCACCAGACCTGGGCTTAAGCCATAAAATAGCAGAGAAAAGTAAAGCATTCAGATGAATTCAGTTTGAATCCTTGAACAATTATTTCACTATTATAATTTTCAACTTCTAAAGTAGCAAGTGAAGTCCCAAAAATGTATGAATCCCCAGAGAAGGCAACAGATCAGTTTTTGCAGGATTTATAAGAGGAATTTTGTGAAGATGAATGTTTGTACAAATCAAGATATAACCTTGCCAGAATCTTGACATTTTGGGATGCTCAAATTTCTAAGTAGATGCCATTAGATTGAGGTCATGCAATTGTAGAAATTCCATCCAGCAAAGGTTAGATGCAATGGTAAAGAGCTGACTTCCACCAAAAGCCCTAAGATGGACTAGGAAATAGGAGTTTGATGCGCTGTTTTGTATGCTCAGTACAACAGTGAGAATCTTTTCAGTTCGTTGGTTTATAGAACTACGCAGAAGAAACCAGACCGGGTCTCACATTTAGTATCTACGCAAATGACGAAGAAACGGCACACACTTGGAAGTCAGAACACCCTGGTTCTGGATTCCAGTTTCACTCCTTACAAGAAGTAAAACTTGAGAAGGTCATCAAGCTTGAGTTACTTCACCTGTAAAATGTAAGTATTGGAGGATATCATGTAAATGATCTAATACAATCGTGAATTTACAGGAAACCATTTTTCTAGCTTCCAATGCACCCACAGTCTGCCTCAAGAGATATACTTACAGACCTCATGGAAGTTATTTTCTAGGATATGGGATTAAGAAACTAGATGTGTAACCTGAATTGTCAGTATTCCAGGAAACAAAGATGAATTCTACTGTGAGAAAACTGTGCCCCTACCAGATAATTTTATTTTCGATGACTTCATAAATACTCGTTTCTAATTTCTTTGGCTCTGATTTCCTGTTAAGGGGATGATTCAAACCCATATTGGAATGGTTGGAGAAAAGATTCTTCAGATAACCTTTTGCTGTGCTACTAGCTCTATGAAAATAACTTATTAAATACAGGCAGGTCAGGTCCAGGCAACAATGACAATTGGAAATAATGTGTCAAATCTTTTAGGCAGTCTGCACCAAGACATAATCACAGCAGTGATTTTTTCCCAGAGCTAACTGTTCATTTGCACCCTCACACTTATGAATCATTATGTTATTGTTTTCCTCTTAATGTCTGCTATGCATCAATGGTTGTAATGGATGGAGATTGATGGGGAATTGAGACTGAGCAGCAACTTAGCAATTAAAATGCTCAACTGGTTTTTGTTCTGGTGTTCCCTCATGGATATGGCCCTGTTCATTAATCTGCATGTTGATTAAAGTCACTGTGTTCTATTGATCACTATTCCCAACCCTGTGATTGTAGGCGTATTAAGTTGCCATGGGCATCTATAACAACTCATACCTCCGAATTTAATGTAGCTGACAATTATTCAGTAGGAAAATTATTATCACCTTTTTTTTCTAATTTGAAGACAGCTGAGAAAATTTCTGCTGGCTATCCTAAATTATTTGGAAAAGAAAAAAAATGAAGGCATATTTTACCTCATAATATAGATACAGGTTTTAAAATTGTTCAGGTATTCACACACTTCATCACTGATATATTTCAGAAATTTCAGGTAAACATGATTCTTATATCCAGCTATTAGTCAGTCTATAGCATTATTCTAAATTTCTTTCCTTTGTTCCCAATGCAGCCTGCTGTGCAAATTGTTAGCGTGTGTAAATCAGCACTTAGGTGTGTTGAGGGAGCCAGTTATTCTGAAGAATGTGGTCATGGATCTTTTTATGAAACAGCTTACTAGAATGAGAACAATTATCCAGAAATGTATACGATTACATTAATTTTCTGAAAGCAGAATACACTTGAAAATAACTGGGAAACGGAGAATTAAACTACTTTGATTGGCACCAAAGGAAGCCCTGCTGATCACAGGGATTGAAAGGATGGTTTTTATAAGATATATTTAGAAGAACCTCAGTTAATATCACAAATGTTAAACAGGAATATTGGAAGCATTGTTAAACTCATCACGAGATCCTATAAATACTTCCGCTGAGATGTCTGCTTTAATCACTCATGCATCTTAACAATGTTGTTAATTTCTCGAGTCCTGCTTTACCATAGGTATTTTAGCACCTACTTACTCTTAAGAATGTAAGGAATGTCCTGTAGATGTAACCTGGCTTTTATATGTGAACTTCTGCTAGAACAATGACAGAGTATTTAATTAGCTCTCCAAAGTAACAATACATTTTGTTAAAATCAAAATGGCGAATCCACTTTAACATGGGTTTGATAAATATATGAGCAACTACAGTGTGAACTGTGTTCTTTGTCTTGACTTAGGGCATTCTGTCAAGGTACACTACCAGGTACATACTACTAGTATGGAAATGAGAGTGCATGATGAATTAGTGTATTTTTAAAATAATGAAAACTAGAAGAGAATCTACTCCTATCCAAGAACGGAATTCTGAATATTGCCTAGGAACTGCTATTACCATAAGAGCTTATCCAATGGAGAGTGATTGGGAAAGATGCTTGACATCAACTGCTGACCTCCACATGCATGTAAATATATATGGACATATACCCTCATGCACAGGTACACACACACAAACACACAGAAAAAAGTAGATTCTAGAATTATAGTAAGGAATGACAATTTTGTATATATATTTGAAATTGCAAAGAATGTATTGTACTTTTGAAGACTATGCACAGGTAATATTTACAAAAATATACATCTGTGTATATGTATACATGTGCATATATTTATCTATATATGTGATGGTATTGCAGATAGCATTTCATAGATATGTATCTATGTGTGTGTGTCATAAAAATTATAGACAAAATAATCAACTATGGGATGTTAGTAGATCTAGTTCACAGAGGATATTATAAGGAAGCCCACACATCAAAGTTAACTAATTAGTGGCATTCCATTTCTGAACTGTGGTACCTCTATATGTGATCTCTGTCTTAATTCTTTATGAATTCTGTGCCTTAAGTTACTGTACTAGCTTTTAAATGTTAACCTATAAATATATGGCCTCTAAGTTAAACTATTCTGTTGGACCCCAGGCCACTTTATAAATGTAAGGCAACACAGAATATAATTCAAAATAATAGATGTTGCTTTAGGTTTGTAAAGATTACTTGAGTAGCCTAAATCATCCTGTGGTAGCACACTGCAATTCTTCCCCAATACCACATATGTCCTTTGTCTGGTTCTGAAGCAGCTTTTTAGGTTTTAAGGAAGATCTTAGTATATACTAATTTTTTGTCATTGTGACCATAAATTACCTGAATTCCAATGACTGATATTATATAGACAAACTCATACAGAGACATGAATATATGAAAAATATTTAAGTAAATGTATTCTCTAAAAAATAAAATATTTTTTTAAAAAGGAAAGAATAAGAAGCAGTGTTTATCTAGCAGAACTGCAACAATTACATTAAAATGCAGTTTCATTCCCAGGGCGTCTTAAGGCTTCACATTTTAACCACAATAAGAATTCACAGCACTAATTCATGTGACTGTCTGGAGCCCTTCCTTTTTCTTATTCGCTATCTTGTTTGTGGGTGTGAAGAAGTTTCTCATTAGAAGATTCTTGCTTCCACCCCCAGAACCCTTCCCTTTTCATTCCATATGTCTCCTTCTCCTCCACACGTCTTGAATACCTCTGGTTTCCCTCCTGTGCTCTTCTGTTCAGTTTCAAAGGCTCTTTGGACTGTCAGACCCATTTATATGTACACATATATACTGAAACTTCGTGTATGTGTACTAGACAGAATATTAAATTTTATCTGAATTTGGATCACTTACTTAATATAATGCTTTCCAGATTCATCCATTCTCTGATCAATTGTTTTTTTTTTTCACTATTGAATAAAATTCCATTGGAGGAGGGGAGGAGTAATACAGGGGAGAGAAGAATCAATGAGAACAGTTTTTTTTTTTAATGCCAATAAAACCTACTACTTTGCATAGTAATGAAAAATGCAAGGTAACTGAAAAATATAAAGGTTATATGAATGTATAAAAAAGAAAAGCATAAGGTTCTTGCTAATTAAAATTCATTCTTCCGGGCGGTGGTGGCACATACCTTCAATCCCAGTACTTGGGGGACAGAGACAGACAGATCTCTGTGAGTTTGAGGCCAGCCTGGTCTACAGAGCGAGGCCAGGACAGCCAGGACTGTTTCACAGAGAAACTGTCTCAAAAAAATAATAATAATAATAAAATAAAAAATAAAATAAAAAATCCATTCTTCTGACCGAGTAAAGACAAAGTGGAAGAAGAATGAGGATACAAAAAGAAATTAGAGTTAAAAGAAGCAGGAACTGAAAAAAAATTGATAGCCTACCTAAAGCGTTTCTCTTTTTTTTTTTGCAATTTTTCTACATTCCCTCAACAACTGTACCACCCCTTATCCCACATTCTACCTTAACTAATTCAATTGCAGGAATTCTAATTATCATTCAAAGCACAGATTACTTATTCTTGTTTTCTGTACTTAGATGTAAATTAATATGATGACATCAGATTGGTTATATAATTGAAAGTATACCTCAGTTCATTCCTTTAGAGAAACTTTAGTCTGAAGTTTGAGTTAATATATTATGTTTTAAAAATAATAAAGCCTTTCCCCCTACAAATTAATACTGATCCCAGTCATATTTTTAACTGTGAAATAAAAAAGAATGAAATCTTTATTTCTCACCATTTATTCTCTCTCTACCTGCAATTTAAGTTATTTTCATGACAATAAAGTAACTGATGTTGGTATGTATATGTGTAAACTTAATTTTAACTCACTATTTTTTGCCTTGAGAATTTTTAATATATTCTGTTTAGTTGGTTTTCAAACTTAGGTGCCAGTGAAACACGGGTAGTATCAGTCAAAACTATTGTTCAACACTATTGAATTCTCTGGACAAGTGACTTCATTTATAATAATGTTCCTCATAAAATACTATGCATTTGTCAGAGCCACTCTTATCTGAGTTAAGATGCCCATCTAACAGTCATCTACCTCTCGAGTCCTCCCCTTAATCTACTCTCCAGAACACAGATGAAACAGATTAGCCCGCGAGATCTTTGTTGATATTCCCATAAGCTAAACAGAATTAGTGTTTTGTGGTCATTTTTCACAGAAAATCCACACAGTATCCTCCATCATACTGTCCTGGTAATCAGGAGTAAGAGTTATGTTTTCCTCATCCACTAGGACCCAAAATCACTGACATATTCCCCTATTGAAAAGACACTACATTAACAATTATTCACAAGATTTTCTAAGTAACAATATAAACTATAATTGTCTATAGAATGTTTATTGTTCTCAGCATCCTTCAACAGGACCTTACATATTATGCAGTGTACAATCCATCCTCTTGAGTGCTTAATGTCCCAATACTGCCTTGCATGACAAATAGCTGATTGTACATGTGCATTTATCTGATAGTATCAGAACAATAGCCTGTGAGTTTTCTATTTCTGTTTGTGTATTGAAAAACAAATACAAACTGTACAGTATATAATGCTACCTTCAATATTGCAATATTGGAAGAAATACAAACACTCTTTGACAGGGAATGATAATATGAACCATTGTGCCCTCAAGTTTTCTTCCTACTTTATACTGTATGTTATTAACGCTATATGGCTCTTTAATTCTTATGAACCTGACTCTGCATAAACAAAGTTGGAGCTAGGTAGTGTATATTTCTTTTTAGTGATTGAATGTGAGCCTTAATGCAGAGTCATGAAATGGATGAGGCATCAGATTCAGAGTTATATAGCTGCGGAGTTAGTACTCAGATAATACGACTCATGCAAAATTCACAAGAAGACTAACTTGGCTAAAAGTTAAAATTCAGATCCTGAGTATCATCTAAGAGAAATATTTTCATTGAAGATACATTTTTAAAAGGAACAGCAGAGGAAAATATGTTTGTCTGTTTGTTTTGTTGTTGCTTTTTAAGTAGGCAACCAACGTCAGAGAAAACATAATATTGGTTGAGATTATAGGGAAAGAGCTCAGTAAATGAGAAAGATAGACTAGACATACAGCAATACTTCCCATGGCATTGGTGAAGGAAAATAAACAGAAATTATATGCAAAGTAGACAAATAAGAAATATAAGTCAAGACATTGGATACATTTTTAAATTCTAGCACAAAGTATTTAGAAGAGGAAGGTAATGGCAGATTTTATAACAGAGACTGATAATGACAATCAAAGAAGACACACACACTGTCACAGAGATTATCCTAGTGTTGGACAAATTATTTTAACATGTGTTAAATATGAAAACATGATATGATATAATAGGATAATATGAATATAAACAGAAGATAATAGGATCATCAAATTCATGTTCTGTAGTAACAAAAAGTTAGAATTTAGAAGTAGAAAATACTGTCAAAATATTATTAGCATTAAAATAAACAAAACTAAGGGTGGAAATTGTACTGCACAAGCTCTTTTGGCATCAATGTGACTATAACATATCCTTTAAGAAGTTTAAAGGCTAGCTAGATAGACAGGCATACGTACGTATGAGTTAGTCCTCTAACAAGTCAAAGCAAAATTGAACTGATTAAAAAAAACAAACAAAAACCATTAAGAAAGCATTGGTGCAGCTCACAAGTGCATTTTCCAGCAAATGAAACCATTCCTATGCATCTGGAACAAGAGCAACTGATTCATTCCTCTGCACAGCAGCGTTAGCCTGCTTTGTCAGCAGTCTGGTTCTGGAGGGCTTCTATATGGGTTACTGGATTTGAGTCCTTATGTTAGCCATTTCCTCCTGCAGACTAAACTAGGTTTATCCATGTATATGTGCAAGGATCCAAGATGAAGAGTGATATCCTGCAAGGCTTCTGGAAGCCTAAATGTTGACCTGACAAATCCATCATTTCTCTAACTAAGCACATCACAGGACTATGCTTCATCTCATGACAGAAGAATTAGATTTTTAACTCTGTATGTGAGTGGTGTCAGAATCACACTGGAAGAGGGGAAATGCCTATAAGAATGTGAAATTCAGAGATGGACAGTTCATTTTTAGTGACTGTAGTGTAGGCTAAATAGGAAGACGCATTATGTCAAGGTGGCTTGCTTATATCCTATGAGAAAAGTCAAGTTTATAAGTAGAGAGGACCAGGAAAACAATCTGAGTAGAAATGTAGTTTGGAATGTGAGTGTCCACCAAAGGTCTATATACTAAAGGGCTGGCCACTAGGCAGGTGCTATTGGAGAATGAAGATTGTGGAGCCTCTAAGAAGTAGGACTTATGAGAGGTCTTTATTCATTGGTGTTGCCTTGTTTGAGACAATGATCTTTTTTTTTCTTTTTCTTTTACTCCTTGGCCAAATGCTGAGTGTCTTTACTTTACTGTACATCCCTAGCATGATGTGCTATCCTGACATGGGCACAAGACAAAAGGACCAACAAAGCATGACTAGAACCTCTCAGATACTGAGCCAAAGGTATCCTTTACTCTTTCTTCTTTATGCTGAAAATTGCAGACGCATGTTAATTAGAAAATTTTGATGGGCAGAGCACAGGACTTTGACAAAATAGCTGAATCATAGAAGGTAAGAGCATTGAAAGTAGATTTGAGAGGTATTGATCAATAAAGGAGTTGACAGATTAGATATTCATTGGATAAGAGGGTTTTGAGAAGTAGAGTTTTGGGAATACTGAGTATTTCCTGGATCTGATAATAATGCATTCAACATAATAGGGAATTTAGAAAGTAAAGCGCAGCTGAAGAATTAGACTTTAAAGATATCTTATACAAAGGAGCTATTTTATGTTACTTCTCTAAAAATAATTGAAAGTTGTAGGCTTCATCAAAGAGATAAGAAAAATTTTATGAAATTTTGTTTGTTTTTAAGTGATTCTTTGCTTTTTGGGTTTTTTTTTTAGGATGGAATAGTGGCAGAATTTTATATGTTGAAAGAGAGGAAGAAATTAAATATATAGGTGTTGAGTGGATTTGGGATAGGATTCGCTTTTGGAAATAGAAGGAAGAACAATTTTCAAAGAAGGCAATTATGTTTTGTGTGACAAGTCAGGAGGTTGAGAGTTAAATGCTTGACATGCTCTGTTCTCTGTAGAGATGGGCTTGGTTAGCAGAGTAGATTTAGGAAAATGAATACGATATTCAAAGAGTTCCCTTGAGAAATTTGGAGAAAGAGGGAAAAAAGCAAGCTAAAGAATTACAGAAAATCTACTCAGAAAGGTTGAAGAAATGAAGGGGCTTTATTTGTCTTTATATGAGAGAACTAGGCCTTTCCAGAGATATGCATTTTACTAATTCCCCTTCAAGCAAAGAATCTTCTTATACATGTGCAATAATGAACCCTCTTGGGGGTTCAATTACATGATTACCACAATACATAAAGTATATACCAAGGATTTGAACTGACATCTACTGGACTTCAAAGGTATCTCCCCATATCTACATTGTACTTCTCCCAATGTCAACTTCCTATCATTTTCAATGTATACTTGTCCTCAACTGATAATTTCTCAAATGCTGCCTCTGAACAGGAAAAGCTTCATACTGTTCCACAAGTAGAACCCAGGTATGGTTTCTCCTGGGGGACCATTTATAAACTTTGGAAGATGTTGCAAAGACAGAAGGCTGCTATGTCATCGTTTGCTCTATCAGGGGAAACAAGGATTAGGAGGACACAATTTAGAAACCTGCTGGGCCAGTATGTACACTATACTTTACTGCCATAATAGGTCTAGAGTGCTTCCCTTAGGCTACAAGGTTTCTGTGGAAGGTATGTGAGTTTATTCCACCTTCGTATTCTCTACATGAAGATGCTGGTAGCAGATGGTGCATAGTATCAGGGAAAGCTAGTCCAAAGAAAGTCTTTATAGTCTGTTGGCTGTGTAGCAGACTTATTCAGACCTACTGTGAGAATGAGTGAGCCTGGGAGACAATAGGAACTGGACATCCCATCTGCCAAGAGAGCACTAGAGAAGGGTGACAACTGATTTTCCAGGACAAAGAAGGAGGAGAGAGAGGAGCTAAAAAAAAAAAAACCCTAATGTAAAATTGGCTATTTCAGAACTTAACCAAAAAAAAGAAGTATGATTAGTAACCAAAAAGTACGGTTAAATAGAATAACAGGAAAAACTACTGCCTTTTGTGTGTATTAATATATGTACATTTGTGTGTGTGTCTGTGCATCTGATCATGCATGTAAAGAAAAACTTTGGGTCTTGTTCATCAGGAGCTGTACACCTTGTTTTTGAGAATGGGATTGTCATTGACATGAAGCTTATAGATTAAGCTAGCCCTGTTGTCCAGGAAGGCACAGGGGTCCTCCTGCCTCTGTCTTCTAACTGTTGGGATTTCAAACGTGCATTAACCACATGGCAGCTCACGACCATCTATAACTCAGTTCCAGCAGATGTGATTCTCTCTTCTGGTCGCAGCAGGCACAACACACCTGTGGAGAATAGACATAATAGCAGACAAATCATCCACAAAAATAAAATAATAATAAAAATATTAAAGAAATAATCCCTGCTGGTTGTTTACTTATGTTCTCACCCTCTGATCTTCTACACAGGTGCAACTCCAATCTTTATCCCATTTCAAAAATAAATCTTTTCTTTTTCATTGATAACTTCTTGGTTTCTTTGATTTCAAATGAAGAGGGCTAATGATCCATCCTCTACTTGAAATAAGCTTTTCTCCTCTGAATTTTCTTTTCTGTTGCTAAGTGGTCACAGTTGAGAGGATTAGATGGACTGAAGGGTTCTTCAGCAGACTAGAGAAGAGCCAGGAACAGGCTCTTTCCAAATATGTGATTCTGTGTTCTGCTCATCTAAAAAATCATTTTAAAATACAAATGCTCCAAATTAATACTTCTTTCACAATTAAGAAAATATGTTTCAACTGGATGTCTGAATATTTTAATGATCATAGTTCTCCACACAGTGTGGAGTCCTTTTATTCTAGTCAATGAGCTCAGAAACTAGACCACATTTCTAAGGAGTGTGGGAACAAGTAATTAATCATTGAAAAGTAATGCTTCCAAAGAGATAGTGAAATATTCATACACAACCATGGAAAACCAAGGACGCTTGTTAGGGGATATATAATAAAATGACATAATGGCGGCTAAGATCAAGAAATTTAAAGTACTTGACATTTAATAAATGCTCACTCTCACCTCTTAGCAGTCATAAAACATCTTTGTTTTATGTGTTTATGTGTTTAACCAGGACAAGAATGGAATATCCTTCATTTTTTTTTTGAGACAGTCTTTCTTTGTTACAGCTCTGGCTATTGTTCTGGAACTCAGATTTTAGACCAGACTGTCCTTGAACTCACAGAGATCTGCCTGCCTCTGTTTCCCAAGTACTGGGATTAAAGATGTTTGCCATCACCACCTGGCTTCAAACTTTTTATAATCATTTAAATCTTCATTAAATACATTTTTAAAAATTTGTAATAAATTTTAATGTTTTTTATTGAAATAGAATTACATCACTTTCTCCCCCTTCCTTTGATCCCTCATCTCTTCCCATGCTCCTGCTCAAATTTATGGTCTCTTTTCTCTGGTACTTACATATAATACACACACACACAAAAAAAAAATACAACCCACTGAGTCTGTTTTTGTTGTTTCTGTGTGTACAGTTGATTTTAGGGCTGAGCACTCTGCATTGGATATCCTAAGTTCATTCCTGGAAAAGGTTAATTCTCCCCTCAGTCATTAGCTGCCAATAGGACTTTGTGTAGGGGAGAGATCCTGCCAATTTTTCCTCCTTCCACGTTAATATGTCCATTTACGTTGCCATTGTTCTGGTCTTGTCCATGCAGCCATTTCCAGGAGAGATTGTTTCACTGTGGACTTCCTGATACTCTGGCATTTGCAATTTTTCTGATCCCTCTTCCGAGATACTCCCTAAACCATAAATGCAGGAGCTGTGGTGTAGGTATGTCAGCAACTGGGCAGTCACAACTCTGCATTCTATTCAGTTGTTGTTTTCTGTAATGATCTGCATTTGTTCTAAAGAGAAGATTCCTTGATAAGGGGCGGTAGCTATACTTATCTGTGGATATAAGACCCCACTACCAGGCAGAAGAAAGCTACTTTTAAATGCTTGGTCAGACTAGTGCAACCGAATCTCACAATACAGATAATAGCTGTAGACCTTGGCTGCCTCTCAGGCATTAAGGTTGGGTCTGTATTAATAAAGACACTGTTCACATAGATCACAAGACAATTTAAGCTGTATCTGGCCTAAAAACCTATTTCCTATGATATCCATGGCTCCAGAAAATACTATGCAAGCTGACAAGGGAGGGAAGCGATTAAACAGTTCTACTCAGCTACACCACCTGTGAACC
>CABHPQ010150479.1:0-39355 GCA_902168405.1 Peromyscus aztecus | reverse complement strand
AGTGATTTACATGAACTGTGAGGCTGCAGAGGACTTGGTGCTCTAGGTGGACACGCGCCTTCATGTTTTTAAGACATTGCTAGAGGCGTAAGAGGCTCTGCAGCGAAGATAATCCTGGTGTGAAGAAAAGGCTGTGCAAGCTGCAAAACCAGGCTTTAGAAAGACTGAACGTATTAACCCTCAGAAAAAAATGAGTGATAGGGCCAGGCACCAGGGAGGCAGAGGCAGGCAGGTGTCTGTGAGTTCGAGGCCAGCCTGGTCTACAAAGCAAGTTCCAGGACAGCTAGGGCGACACAGAAAAACTCTGGAGAGAAAGAGAGAGAGAGAGAGAGACAGAGACAGAGACAGAGAGAGACAGAGAGAGACAGAGAGACAGAGACAGAGACAGAGATAGGAAAAATAACTGATAAAAACTGAATAGAAATATTGACTTGCTCTACTTCTTTAGACAGTTTGGACTGATAAGAGGGATGTGAGGCTGGAAATATTTTTTTCTTTTTTTCTTTTTTTAAATAGATCCCTTCACTAATAGCAAAGCAGCCTCAGAAATAACAATCTTGAAAACAGAATGAGGAGAATTTAAAAGCATGTACATCATTTATTTCAGGATTAGGGGGCTATTTCTTCCTTGTACCTTCCATAAAGAATTGCATGAATGTCTATAACCAATTGATCATATGTTAGAGAAGAGTTTAAAAGGTGCAGAGTGGGGGAAAGGTGGAGAAGAAGGACCAAGGAGGAAGAGGAGAGGGAGGGGAGGAGAAAGGAGAGGATGTGTAGGCGAATGTCTAAACAGTCTTATTAAATAAGAAACACAGAGCCAAATATAGGGGTGAGAGCCGTAGAGGTCAGAGAAATAGTGAGAGCCATCTAGCTCACCACACTGCCATTGCTTCCCAAGAGAACCAGCTTCTTCCTGTCTAACCTGCGCCTTTATTGCCTTGCTGTTCTGCCTTCTCATTGGCTCTTAGCCCAGCCACCTCACTTCCTTATCACTGCCTGTCTATACAGACCTCCAGGTCTCTATGGTTGGTACTGGGATTAAAGGCGTGTGTCACCACGCTTGGCTGTTCCCTAGCATGTCCTTGAACACACAGAGACTCTGCTTGCCGTGTGATCGGATTAAGGGCATGTGCTACCAGTGCCTGACTTTTTTTTTTTTTTATGGCTAGGTATGTCCTCTGATCTCCTGGCAAACTTATTTATTAACATACAAATGAAATATCACCACATTTCAGCACAAATACAATATTACCACATTGATGAGGACACCTACCCAACCCTACACATGCATATGTCCTCCCCTTTATACATTGCACCAAATAGCTTACTTCAAGCTAGTTTTCCTAGGACCTGCTTATTCAGGTCTATTTATTATAGGTTTGAGTATCTTGAGCACCATATAAATAGGGACTCGGGATGACCATGTAGACTGCCATGTCAGACTTTTGCATTAACAGGTTCCATAGACAACTACTGACTGCTTGCCATTGTCTTTCTATCCTTTTTAAAAATGTCTTTTTATCTTTGTTTTTGTTGTGTTTGTTTGTTTGTTTGTTTGTTTGTTTGTTTGTTTGTTTGTTTGAGACGGGGTCTCTCTACGTAATCCCAGCCGTCCTGGAACGTGCTATATAGACGAGCTGGCCTCAGACTCACAGTCCTCCTACTTCTGCTTCCCCTGTGCTGGGATTAAAAGTGTCTGTCACCACAGTGGTCATTTTTCATAGTGTACAATGGCCGTCATCTTTTCCTTTTCTTAAAAAATGTCCAGATGTGACGGTATACACCATTAATCCCAGCACTTGGGTGGCAGAGGCAGGTGGATTTCTGTGAGTTCAAGGTCTGTTTGGTCTACATAGTGAGTTCCAGCACAACCAGAGCTACCTTGTCTCAATTAAAAACGAATAAATAAATAAATAAATAAATAAATAAATAAATAAATAAATAAATAAATGCAGAAAAAATGTTTTGTTTTGTTTTCAGTTCATGTGTCTGAGTGTGTGTCTGAGTAAGTGTACCCATAGAGGTTAGAGAGGGTGTCAAATCCTCTAGAATTAGAGTTGCAGATAGTGTGAGACACCCAGCACAGGTGCTCAGAACTCCAGTTCTTTGTAAGAGTAGTGAGTGCTATTAACCACTAAGCTATCACTCCAGGCCCAGCAGTGACTTTTACAGAAAGCAAAGTGTATCTACAAGCTTGACTCTTAGACCAGTAGGCAGCTCATCCCTGTAATCTCAGCTCTTGGGAGGCAGAGGCCAGAGGACTGCCAGATACCAGACTAGTGGCTACAAAATAAGACTGTCTCACACAAGCACCCAAAAGAAGGTTGACTGTTCAAAGAGCTAATATCAGAAGGGATATAAAATGGACAAATGTATTCAAAGGCAGCAATATCATCACGCTGAGTCCGGTGTAGGTGGTTCTGTGAAGAAAGAATGTTTTTCTTGCTTTTCTCACAACACTTCCTTGTTTTTTTTTCATTTGCTTTCTACTTTTGTTCAGTTCTGAGAAAAGTTCTTGCTATGTGGCACATGCTGGTCTCCAATTCCTGACCTTCTTCCTTCGGCCTTCCAAAGTGAGTATGCCCCACTCCCTTGCATTGTCTGTCTTTCTTTCTTTCTTTTCCCACTATATCCTGTCTATGAGCCAAGGGTACAGGATGCAACTTCATGGTTCCCTGGCCTGATTTCCCTGGCCCCAAATAAGCAATTTAATGCCTGATTTAATGCCTCCAGAAAGTTAAAGAAAAAAAACAAAAACAAAAAAACCAACTCGATGTGCAGGCATGTTCTATACAAATTCAAATAACTGGATATAAGGTGCAGAGAAAGTATAGGATTATTTCCATGGTATCCAGCCATTAAGCAAAGCCAGTTTGCAATTAGGTGATTAACACAGAAAAGCCAGTGGTAACAAGCAATGTGCTCTTCTTCCAAACATCTTTGCTACAAATTACTGTTAAAAGCGTCTCCCTTTACTTTTCACTTTGTCTTGACTGCCTGGTGATGAGTTAAGGTGATGAGGGCGTGCGATGGTTTTGATAATTGTGCAGCAACCACAGAATGCTACATGTTATCTCATGCACCATTCAGTGACTGTGCCAGGCACCTCTTGGGGAAACCCTTTCACTACAGCTTAGAGATAGCTCACAGTGCTCAACTTCATGCTCCTGGTTAGCCTTGACCCATTCACTCATTCATTCCTGAGGCCACTGTCCAGGGTTATAGCACATCTCATCAAATGTCCCAAGGCCACCTCTACTACACAGAGATATCTTCCTTAGTCTCTCCACTCAGGGTACGAAGAACTTAGCTATAATTGCTCCTTGGACCCACCTGGCTCTGGGTAGCGACAGTGCAGAGATTATGTTCTCTGCACAAAATAAAGTCTAACTGTTGATGACTTAGCCCACACTCAGGAATAAATTAGAGTCTCTAGCTAAATTAAGCAAATATATGCATACATTCATATAGCCGCTGTTAAGTGACGCGCAGTTTGGAGTTCTCTATTTTGGCATCCCTTCTAATTTTTCCTCATTAAAAAGTGGTGATTCATTCAGTTACATTGACTCAGAATAATATAGCCACGGTGGTCCTCCGCAAGTCCTCCTATTCCACCATCCTGTTTACATGCTATCAGCTGATGCTCCTCTCTTCTTCTGGGATTCCTCTTCCTACCATAGCACAGGTCCCCTCTGCCGCTTCCTTTAGCAAGGCTTCATGTTGTTCTAGTGGTGACTGCTCGAAATTTAATTTCCAAATGCATGTGATGGGTAGTGTTTGTGGCTCTGGGTATCATCTGTCCTTTACCGTGGAATCAGGGAGAGGCTTCTTTGTCATGTCTTCTCCAAGTGCTTGCTGATGTGAAGATGCTCCCTCTCTGGAACTCTGACTTTTGATGGTGTAAGAACAAATGGTTTCCAGGCTCAGTGCTACCATGGAAAAGAAACCAGACTCTGGCCAAGTGTGGTGACTCATGCCTTTAATCCCAGCACTTGGGAGGCAGAGGCAGGCAGATCTCTGTGAGTTCGAGACCAGCCTTGTCTACAAAGGCAGTTCCAGGACAGCCAGGATTGTTACATGGAGAAACCTATCTCAGGGGTGGAGGGTGGGGGGGTGGGGGTGGGGATGGGGTTAGAGGGAGAGGGACAACAAGGGCAACAACACAACACAGAACCAGACCCTATCGCACTTCGAAGAATTGGATCCCCTTGCTGCTGCCACAACGCCTGGTGCTTAACTCTTTCCTGACCACAGAGCTGAGGGTGACCACCAGTAGATCTAAAAGGAGTCATGATCTTCTGTTGTAGAATATTATTTTAAGATGTATTACACTTGTTTACGCTGTGGAGCATGTGTTTAATGATGCAAAGATGTGCTGCATTCTTTTATGATGCATTTGTTTAACTCTGTGAAACTGTGTTACTTTGCCTGTCTAAAACACCCAATGGTCTAATAAAGAGATGAATGGCCAATAGTGAGGCAGGAGAAAGGATAAGCAGGGTTGGCAGGCAGAGAGAATAAATAGAAGGAGAGATCTGAGAAGAAGGAGGAAAGAGCAAGAGAACAAGGAGAGGAGGGTGCTAGGGGCCAGCCACCCAGCCAGCCAGACTTAAGAGTGAAAGTAAGATATACAGAGGTAAGAAAAGGGAAAAGCCCAGAGGCAAAAGGTATATGGGATAATTTAAGTTAAGGAAAGCTGGCAAGAAGCAAGCCAAGCTAAGGCCAGGCATTCATAATTAAGAATAAGCTTCTGTGTGTGATTTATTTGGGAGCTGGGTGGTGGGCCCCCTAAAAGAGCCAAAAACAAACAACAACAATCTTCTGTGTTTTCTCATCCTTATTCTACTCTGTAAAAGTATAATCAGTGACAAAGAGTACACTTGTAATATTTAGAATACTATTAGAAAAAATAAAAACAACTATCTGAAAACAACGTTCTAAATGTTTGTGTGGTAAAGGTATTTCCCACTAGAGATCTCAGTGTGGTTTTTCTATGCTCCAAAGGAGTTTTCCTCACCTCTTACTTCTATTTAGGTTTCCACTTGTTTTTTGTTTGTTTATTGTTTGTTTTTCTTGCTTAGTTATTTGGTTGTTTATTTTTTAAAAAAGGTCTTCTTATGTTGCCCAGTCTGGCTTCAAACTCTCTGTAGAGCTCAGGCTGGCTTTGAATTCCTGAGCCTCCTGAGTGCCAAGATCAGAGAAATACACAACCGGGTCCCGCTTTAAGGAGTTTTTGCTTTTAATACCTTTAATTTTTATTGGTTAATTTATTTATTTGTGGAGGGGGGGTTGCTATGAGCATGCATGACTGTGAAGGTCAGAAGGCAACTTGGGGGACTCAAGTTGTCTCTCTTCATGGCGTTCCTCAGGCTTGGTGGCAAGCAACTTGACCTCCTGAGCCATCTTGCCAACGCTCTGTCTTGTTTTTGTAAAAGCTAATTGGTGTCGAGACTGGTGATCCAACATGTCAAGACTGATGATCCAACATGCCTGCCTTGCTCCACTACACTTTCAGTTCCACCCCTTCCGTGCGGCATCGGTTGTTTTTTTTTGTTTTTTGTTTTTTGTTTTTTTTTTTTTTACTTTCTTGTCAATACTTTCCTCCTAAACACTTTGCCCCAACCTAGACAGTCTTTGACCCATCACTGGCCATATATACACATGATTCTGTGGCAAATTTTTGTGTTTTCAAAACCATAGAGACAGGAAAGAAAGATATGTTTAATTTTTTTGTAAATATCTAGTGGAAATTACAGATTTACCCATAAAACCTCATGGATTTTTTTTTCTCTTGTCTGAAATTCTTTTGCATCAGTATGGTACAACACTTACTGTCTCAGGTTACCAAAACATTCCGCTGGTTTTTACCCACACATACCCCCAGTGGTGCTGGGGAATGGAAACCAGGTCTCTGTCATTTTAGTCAAGCCCTGAGCTATACCACCAGTACCCCCCCAGACTCTGATGGCACCAGAATAGGTGGAACATGTTTGTCATATGAGTGACTACAGATGTGGGTATAGTGACAAAGATCTGTTACCAAAAACAGTAAGACCATTTCAAATAACTGCTCGCTCCCTCTGTGGATGATTTCCCTTCCCACAGCCAAAACAATATTGTAGTTTTTACAGCCTTGATGATCATCGCTGTCAGTTCTGACCTGCATTTGTGTCACGGTGGAAAAAAAGAACAATCTCTGACACTTACCTTTGTTTAGTTAAGTCTTTGACTTGTAAGTCAAATCTTTTGAGTCATGGAATCCCAGCCAGTGGGAAGATTGGGAAGCACCATTTTTGTTTAGTCACAAAATCACTCTGGCTCACATGTCTTTGTTATTTTCCCTTGCTTCCTTTTGCTTGGGCTTCCAAATAGGTTTACATTGTATCCCTTCTTCCAACCTTGATAATCTATTACTCAATGAACAACTCTGCTCACAAATGTCAGCACGTCTCTATTGACACACCAAGAACAACACTCCTGGCCACAGCATCTGAGGCCTCCACAAAAAACGACTGCAGCTTGCATCTTCAGCCTTAATTCCCAGGACCGCCCAACAAAATGCCTTTGCCACACAAGATGTGCTTCCTCCTACGGGAAACCCTGGCAGTTAATGGAACTTGAACCAGGGGCTTCAACCTTGCCTCTGCCAGGTTAGCTCTGTGACTTTCAGCCGATTCTTTAAACCCTTTGAGACTTAATCTCATTAGCGAAGTTGAAACAACTCAAAAAGTGAGTTATTGTTATTTAAAATGCTCTTCATTTTGTTGGCCCTCGTGTTTGCTTATTCTCCTTTCCTGGACTGAACCTTTTCAATTGCTCTACAGTGGTGGTGTGCCACCTTTGAGATGACAGTATCAAAACAACGTGTGGCTAGAGAAGGGAGACCAGGAAGACAGCTCGAAGGGTAAAGTAACTGTTGTGCAAATGTGAGGACCGATGTTCTGATACCCAGAACCAATGTAAACATCTGGGTACCACACCTGTAACCCCATCACTGCGGGATGGAGACAAGTGGACCCCCTTAGAGCCCATGGCCAGCCAGTCTAGACAGATCCAGGTTTAGTGAGAGATCTTGTCTCAAAAACTAAGTTGGAGAGTAATAGAGGACATCCAACGACGACTTCTAGTCTTCATGCACACATGTGCACATACCCCGAGGGACACATATATAGAACACAACACACACACACAAATATACACACATATGCACACACGTGTGGAGGAGAGAGAGAGAGAGAGAGAGAGAGAGAGAGAGAGAGAGAGAGAGAGAGAATGCACCACAACTGGGAATTTGTTTTAATACATATTTAAAGACCTATCCTAGACCCACCGATAAAGAATGGAGTAGTGGACTAGCAAATTTAATCAATTTTTCATGTCATTCTTCTTTCCTTTATTTGTTTTTATTTTATTTTCTTCCTTCCTTCCTTCCTCCCTTCCTTCCTTCCTCCCTTCCTTTCTATATAAAGTTGCATTATATAGGCCAGGCTTGCCTTGAACATGCTGACTACCTGGGTGGTTTTAAAATTACAGACACACAGTGCTGAGAGTTGGCTCCTAGGTTAAGAGCATTTCCTACTCTTAGGAAGGACCACACTTCAGCACCCAAATGGCAGCTCACAACTGCCTATAGCTCTAGTTCCAGATTAACCAACACCCTCTTTTGGCCTCTGCGGGCACTAGTCACATGTGTAGTGCACAGACATACATCCAGGCAAAATACTTATTCATGTAAAAAGGCCATAAATATCTTCTTTAAAAATTGTAGCAACCCTGCTGCCTCAACTTCTCATGTGCTGGGATGACAAGTCTACAATCACTGTAGCCAGCTCTTCCATGTAAGTCTGATTCACACTAAACCCTGAAAACTGAGATCTATTCCAAAGGGTGTAGCCTAAAGCTATTTCTTACTTCTCCCACAATACCTGACATCATTCCCCACCAAACCCTTCAGAATATGTGTCATCCCTTGTCATTTACCCTCTCTACTTTGCTTGAATGATATTTGTATATTCACTTGATTTGCCTCCTATTCCTGCTAATTCTCAGCACTTTGTAAGAGATTCCTCTACGAAGCTTTGAATAGGAAGCAAGGTGGCGTAGTCACTCTTCTTTGGCTGTGACAAAATACCATGTCCGAGGCAACTTATAAAATAAAGCGTTTCAATTTGTCGTACCGTTCCAGAGGGTTAGAGTTCATGATGACTGAGCCAAGCAACAGCTGAGAGCTTACATCTTGATCCACAACCACAACTCAGAGAGAGAGAGAGAGAGAGAGAGAGAGAGAGAGGGAGAGAGAGAGAGAGCACTGGGAGCCACACGAGTCTTTTCAAACTTCAGACACATTTCCTCCAACAAGGCCACATCTCCTAATCCTTCCCAAAGAGTTTCACCAAATGGGGACCAAATACTCTAATATATGCATCTATAGGGGCCATTCTCCCTCAAACCACCACATAAGGCTTTACTAAGTTCCCTTGAAATATTTGTTTAATTATGTTTGGTCAAGAGTATCTGTAGTTCTCAATGTATTAGATAATAAATAATTAGAAATATAACCTTTGTGAGTCCTACCTCAACTTGACAAGCCATGCTTTGTGGACACCCATGGGAGGCCTGCCCCTTTCTGAACAGGAACAGAGAAGGGGTGGGTTGAGGGGAGGAGGTAAAATAAATGAATAAATTTAAATAATTAAAAAAAAGAAATGTAATCTTTCTTTTTGATATTTTCTAAAAACTCCCTTTTGAGGGCCAGCAAGATGGCTCAGCAGGTAAAGGTACTTGCTACCAAAACCTGACAACTTGAGTTCAATCCTTAGGACTCACATGGCAGGAGGAGAAAATGAGCTCCTGACAGCTGCCTTCTAACCTTTGCTCGCATGTGTGCTGTGCCATGTGTTAACCCCACATGAATGCACACAAATAATTAAAATGTAATTCAAATGTTAAAACTTCCATTTTAAAAAAAATTAGCGACAATACAGGTTGACTACTTCAAGAGTTACTGCTTTGTTTTGCGTTTGACTTTGGTGTATGTTTATATATGTGCGTTCACACACATTTGCATATGGGTGAGTAGGACAGGTGCCAACCTAAAATGTTCTTCTTCAGGAATTGTACAGCTTGTTTTTTTGTAAACAGGGTCTCTCATTGGCCTGGAGCTCCCTGATGAGCGTCAACTGGCTGGCCAGCAAGTGCAGGTGACCCACTGTCTCCATCTCCCTACTGCTGCACATCTGGCTTATTTGTGTGGATTCTGGAGACTGAACTCAAGCCTCACACCTGTCCAGCTGAGCTATCTCCCCAGCTTGTTGTTTTTGAGACAAAAATCTCACTACAGAGCCCAGGTTCACTGCAAACTTTAGCTTCTCCTGCCTCTCTTTCCTCAGCATCCGATTATAGGCAGATGGCACTAGACTCGGTTCTAAAGGCATTTTTTTTTTCTCCATGGTGCTGGGGTTACAGGTACGAGCTACCATGCTCAACTCAAGTTCTTAACTGGAGCAGAACTTCAAGAAAGCCAAAGGGCTAAAGGCCTAGCTTACATTCATCCCTTTATTCTATGATCATGTAGTGTGAGCTATTTTTCATATAACTTTCTGAATGTATAATGATGAGTAGAGGCTATGATATAAAGAATTAAGGAAAAATAATGTGTGAGGTTGATAAGACTGTAAACATATTTTCTGATTTGCTTACTTATGGCAGGTATATACAATGTTGTTTATTTTTTCCCATTTTGCTTAAATAATTTTAACCTTGGAAATAAGACCAAGCTTAGTTAGCCTGTTTAATTGTAAATCCAGTAGAAGCATCTCTCAGCCTCTGTTCCCTGAGTACCTAGAATGTTACATACAAAAGGAAAGAAAACAATACCATTTTTAAGTATGTCTAGTATAGTGGATATCTGTTCTATCTATGACCTTGAAGCACCACCCCTAGAGATGTAGCAGGTAACTGTCCTACCTACTTATGGCCTTGAAGTACCTGTCCTCAAGGATGACCTTGGGGCTACCCTTAAGACCTGAGACACATGTATGCCTCTCTCTTCTCTCTTTCTTGTGGGCTTGGATGCTGGGACAGACTCAGGCAGAAGAAAGGTGTGGGACTGTACCTCGGCTTTCCAGGATCCTACAATAACTCTCCTATTCTGTAGTGAGTCTTCCTTCCTAATAAATTCCTTTACCCTTTAAGCAGACTCCATGGATTTCTCATAATATCTGGCGCCCAACGTGGGGCATGAACCCATGACCCTGGGATTAAGAGTCCCATGCTCTACCAACTGAGTTGTGGTCCTGATTCAATTATAAATCAAGCTGGCTTTGGAGTTGGAATGTGGCTCTCTCCTTCTCTAAACCCAAGCATGTTGCTAAAAGAAAACCTCATATCAGAAGAGCCAACTGGTGTGGGACAGAAGAAAACCAATAATCGTGGGACTGTTGTTGTCAAGATTCTATTTCTTTCCATGCTTATCCTTAATTTCTGGGAATTCTTCCTCACATCATCCTAAATCCAAACTTTCCATTTTGATATTAATAATATTCAAGTTTTCCACAGTAAAATGTAAGTCTTTCCAATAACAATCTCTGAAGTCTCCAGAAGGAAGATGAGGCCCTACAACAATGACTCTACCTGGTCCATAATGATGCCATTGAACTAAAAAAACCACTTAATCAGCTTTGGACTGCAAACTCTTCAGGACAGTTCCAAGATGAGATGGTCCATCATATTACACTTCTAGTCAGAACCTCAGATAACTTTACCCATTACTCTGAGACTGGCTATATACATTACAGCTAGTCCTATTGAGACTTAACCATTTAGCTTTCTTACAGGATCCCACAAAGATACCATTGTCCCCTAAATAGCAGGAAGCAATTTTGAGAAAATGATGCCCTGTCTCCCAAAAGGTTTCATTTTCTCAGGGTTAATGAATAAGTTGCTATAGAGTTAGGGGTGGAGCAATAAAATTTAGACTCAGGATTCTTTCATGGAAAAGAAAAAAAGGGAATAGATAGGTATGATATATTAAGGTAGACTACTCTATCTACTAGTAAACTAATTTAGCAAACTATCAGCCTTAGATAATTTACACTGATATGAATTCTTATATATTGATACAAATGTAAACTGTTTTTCTACTCCTATTTAAGATAATTTGTATATTTATACAAACTCAAAGCTATAATTGTCATATTGTATACATGTTCCTACTCCTATTTGAAATATTTTGTATATTGATACAAATGTAAATTTATATTCATCATATTGTATGTATGTTCTACCTCTGTTTAGGATATTTTGTATATTGATACATATTAAGGATATTGTTATAATATTGCACTATACATTTCTACCTCTGTTTAAGATATATTGTGTATTGTCACAATTTTGAGGCCATTGTTTTTATACTGTGCATCTGTTTACAGACTGTTTACCTTCATATGTGAAGCCTTAGTCCTTACATTATTTAGATAGAGAAGACTTACAGATTGTCACCTATGATTGTCATATTTATAGTAATATTAGTTAGGTTTTCCAGATTTACAGAAACATATGAAGGTAATCTTATATTCAATTATAAATAAATCAAGCTGGCTTTGGAGTTGGAATGTGGCTCTCTCCTTCTCTAAACCCAAGCATGTTGCTAAAAGAAAACCTCATATCAGAAGAGCCAACTGGTGTGGCCTGCTTGGCAAAGAACTGTCCTTGCCTTGACTGCTCACAGTATGAACACTGTCCTTTCTGGACAAGCAGGACATAAGGAAAAGCAACTACTGAACCTTGTCAAGACAGGGTAAGATGGTCTATTCTCAAAATTTTTTTGGAAATTGCTTGCTTGTACGTCCTGTTTTCTCAGGTAATGTTATTTTCCTTCTCAGGTCTTTGATGGGGTTGAAGACTAGATAGTTACAGTTATAATCTCTCATTGCTTAGCTAAGAACTTTTCAAATAATAAAGTTAGATTCTTTAGGATAGGACAGCTATTGGAGTAATTTCTCTAACATGCCATTTACCTATGATCTGGACATTTCTGGATTTTAGTATATGTTTCTTGTTCGATTTTGTTCTTGCTGGTTGTATTTCTACTTTTGTTTATGTTATTACGTCTCCCCTCTCCTGGACAACACTTGATAATCGTTCCTATTGTATATAGTTTTGTATTAGGTTAGAACTTTCTTATTTAGACAAAAGGGGGAGATGTAGTGGATATCTGTTCTATCTATGACCTTGAAGTACCACCCCTAGAGATGCAGCAGGTAACTGTCCTACCTACCTATGACCTTGAAGTACTTGCCCCTGGGGCACAACCTCAGGGCTACCTATACCTCTCTTTTCTCTCTCCCTTGTGGGATTAGATGCTAGGACAGACTCGGGAAGAACAGCAAGGCTCTGTACCTTGGCCTCCCAGGACCCTATGATAAATCTCCTGTTCTATAGTGAGTCTTCCTTCTTAATAAATTCCTTTACCCTTTAAGCAGACTCTGGATTTCTCATAATATGCCTAGTGTTTTCTTTAAAAAAAAATAATTAAAATATAATCAGATCATCCCCCTTTCTTTCTTCTACCTCCAACTCCTCCCATATCCTTCCATCAATCCCTCTCAAATTCACAGCCTCTTTAGTTGTTATTATTACATATATAAACAAAAACGTATATAAATGCCACCTACTGAATCAATTTAGTGTCACTTTTGTGTATAAGATTTCAGGGATGCCTGTTTGGGACTGGATAACCACTTGGGGACTTGTCTCTGGGGAAGACTGATTTTCCCTTCCTCAGCCGTCATTAATTGCCTGTAGCTTTCCATCTGAAGGAGAGGTCTGCAAGGTTTTCCCCATTCTCATTTGCACATTGATTGCTCAGGTCTTGTTCGGGTGACCATAGTTTTGAGATTTTTGTGAAAGCAGCTTCTTTGTTATACCTAGAAGACTCTGTCTCACAGCTGATGACCCGGTCTTTTGTATCTTCCGGCTCTCTCTGCCACCAGGTTCCCTGAGCCTTAGGTTGTATAACGTTGAATATACCAGCTGGGGCTGGGTGGGGGCTGGGCTGGGGCTGGGCTGGAGCTGGGCTGGGGCTGGGCTAGACTGGGGCTGGGGCCCCATGGTCAGTTGTTCTCTGCATTTTGACCAGTCTCTGTCTGCTGCAGAAAGAAACTTCTATGGTGGGGGGAGGGGGGTATGAGGGAGGGGGTACAACGGTGAGTATTTAGAATGCAGCTGGGAATTATTCCAGTTTAGGAAAGTGTCAATAGTAGGCTCTCCTCTATCATCTAAGATCTCACTAGCCACGGGCAGTTAGCTAGGTTTATAGTTGGTTTATAGTGAGCCTAGGTATGATTTCCCTCCTCTTGAGTGGGCTTTAAGTCTAATTAGACAGCTGTTGGTTATCCCCAAGATATAAGAATACTATATCTTTTTTTAAAAAATACTAATACTTTTTTAAAAGCATTATTCACTAATTGCTGGTTACTAATAAGCAACTAAAAAAAAAAAAAAAAAAAAAAAAAAAAAAAAAGAAGAATTAGTTGCTCTCCAGACTTTTTCAAACTGTGTATACATAGTGTATGTAATTAGACTAACATGAACAAAATTAGCTGGATCCTTGATACCGTCCTGCTGAATGCTGGGCAGTAGTCGAACACAAGCCTTTGAGTACCGGGGAAGTTAGTGTGTCTTCGTGTTGAGGAAGGCGTCTGTTGTCATTGGCTTTCTCTCGCTCTAGTGCCTGGCCCTGCAGATCCCTTTATTTGACGATAACCTTAACCACAATGTTACTAAACTGATAAGCAGCGCAGGCTCAGAGATAATCAGAAGCTATGCTCTCACTCTGTTCCAACCCTATCTAGAAAAGATACTGTTAGCTTTTTTTTTTTCTTTTCTCCTTTGGCAGAGATTTATGCTCTGTTGCCCTTATCAGATGAGGCACTGGCTTGGGAAACAAAGTACGATTAAGGGTAATTTTAAAGATTTCTGGTTTTTAAATAGCCTCAAGATTGCAGCATTTATTTACTTCTTCTACTGAGGGAAAAAAAAAAAAACCAATAGCCTTGTACATGGAAGTGCTAAAGACACAGTTTGCTTAGCAGATAAGGTTCAGGGGATGCAGCTTCTAGAGATAGTCTTCCCCACTACTGCTCAGCAACAATCTGGCAATCCATCGCTCAGTCTTCAAAGATGGCTTTCAGAAGGATCTGGAGAGAGAGCTCTTGGGGAATTTCTGAAACAACTAAAATGTTTGGGAAAACTCTGCTTGCTGTGACTGATTAGGGAACAAACTGACAGCAGAGATGGGTGATACCCTGCGCATGAGTCACAGAAGGAAGGATCAGTACAGACGTCTATTCAGAAGCTGGTGAAAGACAAAAAAAAATAGTGGATTCCATAAAGAGGAGAAAGGGAAGAAGGAAGAGGAGGAGAAAGGGAAGAGAAGGAAAATGGGAGGAGGAGGGAGAGAAGGAGGGAGAGGAGAAGGAGAAAGGGGAGGAAGAGGAAGCAGAGGAAGAGAAAGGGGAGGAAGAGGAGATTCAGAAAGAGGGGAGGAAGAGGAATAGAAGGTAGAAGCAGAGGAAGGAAAGGAAGAGAAAGAGGATAGGGAAGGAAAGGAGGCAGAAGTAATGAAATAAAATGGATTCTCCTTTAGGAAGAGGACTCTTGAGAGAATACAGGTGTGATTAAACAGGTGTAGAAGAAATCCAGCCAGGCCCTGTGGTGTGCGCCTCTAATGTCAGTACTCAGGAGACTGAGGCAAGAGGATCCCAAATTCAAGGCCAGCTCAGGGGCCACATACTGAGATACTTCCTCAAACAATTGTCTTGATACAAAAAAAGAAAATTGTTTTATGATCCTACTTGTGTGAAGTGCCTAGAAAGGACAAATTCACAGAATGTTAGTTGAGAAGAAAAGTCATCAGTGGATGGAGGAAAAAAGCAGGAAGTTGTTATTAATGGGTGTAGCAGGCTTTCTTGGACCACCAGCCCCCAAATCATGACATGGAGATTTATTATTAATTACGAATGCTCGGCCTTAGCTTAGGCTTGTTTCTAACTTTTTTTTTAATCTTAAATTAGCTCATTTCTATTCATCTATATTCTGCCCTGAGGCTTGTTTACCTCATTTTATGTACTATCATCCTACTTTCCTACTTCCTCCATGTCTGGCTGGCTGGTCCCTGGTGGGCTGACTGGCTACCCTTGTCTCTACCCCTCCCCCTGCCAGTCCCACTTACCCTTCTTCTGCCTAGCTACTGGCCATTCAGCTTTTTATGACCAATCATGTACCTTAGGCAGGCAAGGTAAACAGCAACATGTTTTTACATAGTTAAACAAATACTCTATTCCACAACAAATGGGTAAGGAAATTCTCTTATGATTGATTTGTTTTGGAACTGGAGAGCACATTGTAAGGCCATTTAATTGTACTATTTAGAGAGATTACAAAGGCAAACTCTGTGTTCTGTACATGCTACCACAACTTTAGAACACAAAAATAAACAGAAACTGGAAACAGCCCCCGTGACAGAAAGTGACTATCAAAAACTAGAACAGAAAGTCACCAACAATGAGTAGTGATCCTTCTGGATAGGGAGATGCCTGTAAGAGAACTGATCTTAATAGCATCCAGTCCATTTGCAGTATTTTGTATTAAAGTATTCTGTAGGCCACCATATTTACTTGGGAAGAAGAAAATCAAGGTGAGCAGTCTGCTATTGACGCATAGTTTTCTGTGGAGAAAGACTGAATATCACAACATTTTAAAAGTTCTGAGTTGGAGGACAAAAGGTCATTTAAAATCCCATCAAGGTGTACAGAAAAGAATGAAATCAGAAGATGTAGCCACATGAGATAATGCCCAGCTTTGACATCCTGTGACCGATTCACAGATCTTTAGAAAAATTGAGACACTCAGCATCTAGCCCTCACAGGGTTGAGTGAGCATCCTCCTGGACCACAGCACAGGACCACTCCCATTAGTATGTGACTATAGAAAATGCCTTTGCTGTGTGTACTAAGTCAGTCTTTCTTCAGAGGCACTCTCCAGGCCAGCTGCAACAGTTCCTCACACACTAGAAATGCACATACCTGGACACCAGAAATTCTAGGAGGGGACCTCAATCCCAACCAAGTGATCCTGCTGCCGGCTAAACCTTGAAAGCCTCCCTACAGGGAAGCAAGAGTAGGGAGCAGTTAGCAGCTCTATGGGTGGTTAGTCAGACCACACCGCCCACGGGCAGATCTCTTGTATAGGAACACCCTTGGTAGGAACACCCTGAAACCCAGAGAAGCAGGTTTCATATTTGACTCCGGGTAAGTGTCTGTCTGTTGCCAGCTTTGGAGGAACTTGGGATGTCATTGTGCTTAGGTGACAGCATTGACCTTCACCGATGTCAGAGTGTCCGGTGCCCACCCTCCTTCTCTGAGTGTCTTCTCAGGGACATATCTGCAACTTACTTCCGATATCCATGTCCAGATAACTTTCTGAATGTACAGTCCTGTCTTGCGCTTGCAGGATGACATTTCAAGATAGGCCTACCTAGTAACAGGACCCAATCTTCTGCAATGAAATGATCCAGTTCTTAGATTTGTTTGCTTTCTTTCCTAGAAATCTTTCTAGAATCTTCACTCTTCTTTCTACTACCTTGGAACAACACAAAGCTGATAGTAGAACTCTTTGTCCATTTTGTAATAACATGAGATTTAATGAGCATTAAGATTTTTTTCCCCTGTGTGTGGAACCATTATCACTTTTCTGTAGTCAATTCTATGCCCTTAAGCCTTTCTGCCTGCTGCCTGCTGCCTGCCTGTTGCCAACCCACATGGACAGTCAGCATTCAGAAGGGACAAGGTCCAGCATTCTTTCTTCCTCCGTGATCTACTTTCCAAACCACCTGGGCCCTTTATCACTTCCCAACCTTCTCAGCCACATTCTCTGAAGGCTCACACTAGTTTCCAACTTGACACTGATATCCTTTTATTTGTTAATGACCTCGTGCTGTAATTTGCACGGGTCTTTTGAATTATATTTCCCTCTGGCAGCTGCAGATAACAGTTGTGCAGGATCCAACACACAGATCCAATGAACAGCATTTCTACCACTCTTCCCAAAGAAAGATTGGCAAGTAAAACCACATTTAAAAGTGTAAAACCTGAGCCAGGACTGGTGTCTCCCATTTGCAGTCCCAGCATCTGGGAGACTGAGATAGGAGAATTATTGTAAGTTCACAGCCAGCATGGACTATATAGAGAATTCCAGGTCAGCCTGGACTATTAGTTAAGTTCCTGTCTCAAAAACAAAAAAAGCAGACAACAAACAAGAAATACCATGCTCCCAAATAGATAACATTTAACAAATTGATTTGCGCAATTACTTTCATAGAGATTTTCCATATAGTTTAAGCAATGCTTCCTACAAAGCAAATAATGCACACATTCATGTCATGTTGTCACTCGAGGATGCCTAAACTCTGAATACAACCCACCAACCAGCCAGTCATGGAAGAATCAATGATTATGAAATTTATCCCTAATAGGGAATACAGTTTACAATACTCCAGTGAGAGTCTGCATTTTTAAGCTTGGAGCGCTATCAAACTAAATTTGAAGAAGAAAACCTGTAATTTCTAAAATTTGATAGGAGGAGATATTTTTATCATGAAAATATGCATTGACTTTTAGAATCTCAAGGAAATAAAATATCTGAATAAAGAGGACTCAGTTATGCCGGTAGAAAACAGCACACACTGTGCTCTCTGTGTAGGTCAGAAATATTTTATTTGGTCCATGTTTTCAGAGGTTTTAGTTTAAGTTTGTCTCGATCCATTGCTCTGGGCCTAACACAAGCTAGAATACTATAGTAGAAGCATGGGGCAGAAGCTGCCTCCAGGCAGTCAGGAAACAGAGAGGATAGGGGCAAATACAGAACACAGCCTTCCAAGATGTTCTCATGAGCTGGAGAGATGGCTCAGAGGTTAAGAGCACTGACTCTTCTTCCAGAGGATCTGAGTTCAATTCCCAGCACCCACATGGCAGCTCACACCTGTCTGTAACTCCAGTTTCAAGGGACCCTGATACCCATGGCAAAAACACAAATGCACATAAAAATAAAATAAAATATATTTTAAAAAAGATGTTCTCATGTAACCCTCTTCCTCTACCCACCTCCCAATAATGTTATCACATAATTCACCCTCCACGATCAAATCTCTTCCCAATGACTCAGTCTACCAGGTGGAGATCCAGATTTCAGCATCTGAATATTTAGAGCTGCGACTTCATATCCAAACTTGTCTTAGTCAGGGTTGCTAGTGCTGCAATGAAACACCATAAGGAAAGCAACTTGAGCAGGAAAGGGTTTATTCAGCTTACACTTCCACATCATAGTTCATCACCAAGGAAGTCTGGGCAGGAACTCAAACAGGGCAGGATCTTGGAAGCAGGAGCTAATGCAGAGGCCATGGAGAGGTACCGCTTACTGGCTTGCTCCCCATGGCTTGCTCAGTCTGCTTTCTTATAGAACCCAGGACTAGCCCAGTGGTGGCCCTGCCCGCAATGGGCTGGGCTCTCCCCCATCAGCCACTGATTAAGAAAATGCTCTATAGGCATTTGTAGAGGCATTTTCTCTGTTGAGGCTCCCTTCTATCTGATGACTTTAGCTTGTGTCAAGTCGACATAAAACTAGCCAGCACAACTGACCCCTTGTCAACTTGACACACAGACACATTGTTAAGCCACAATCTTTCTTTTCTTGTTCATCCCTAAGATCACACATTAATATAAGCTTCACACTATAAAACATTTTAAAACTTAAAAAGTTCCACTGGTTTTTTACAAATCCAAACTCTTTAAAATTCAACCTCTTTATCCAGTCATTTTAAAAGTTCAAAGTCTTTCAACTGTGAGTTCATGTCAAGTGAGAAATAAGTTATATAGTTTCTTCATATATACAGGGAAGAACCAGGACACAATCATAATCAGATCAAAACAAAACCAAAATCAGTGTGTAAATAATTCAATGTCCAATGTCTGGGATTCACTTATGATCTTCTGGACTCCTCCAAAGGGCTTGGGCCATTTCTCCAGCTCTGCCCCATGCAGCACACACAGCTTGTCTTCTAAGTTTGAGCTGGCTCCACTCCACTGCTGCTGCTGTTCTTGGTGGTCAGCCCATGGTACTGGCACTCCCAAAATGCTAGGGTCTCTGCTGCACCTGGGCTGCACTTTCACCAATAGCATCTCCTGGGCTCTCTTCATGGTACCAAGCTTCAACTCCTCTGCATGACCTCTTCAGTCTTGGGCCTCCAACTGGTACTGTGGCTGCACCTTCACCAGTGGCTTCTTCTGGCTTCTCACATGACCCCTCATGCATTCAAAACCAGTACTACCTGGGTGACTCTTACACATCTACCAAGTTCAGCTGCCAGCACAAGGTAATACCTTGGCCACCGGTGGAACACAGCTTTTATGTGTTGACTCTGAGGAAATGCTTTCCGGAAGACTTCACCTCAGTGATGCTGGTCTCTTCTTAATCACCACTAATTTCTCAGCTCCAGCCGACCAGCATCAGTTATCCCAGTAAAGCAAAGATTTCACGTCAATGGTGCTGGTCTCTTGTTAATCTTGACTCTTCAGCCCCCCGCTAACTGGAACCGCAGAATCTTAATTCAAAATAACAAATCCGCAACAGCGCTGACAGTCTTTAAGTAACTCCCAAACTTCTCTCTGCAATTTTACAAAACAGGCCCCCTTGTCTGCCTTTCCCCCCAACACTCTTTTCTTCCAAGCTCCCACCGAACAACTCACCAAGTTTTGGACACTCAATGGCTTTTCTCATTAAAAAAAAAAAGTTCCAAAGTCCTTCCACTATCTTCCCCAAAACATCATGGTCGGGTCTGTCACAGCAATAGCCCACTAGCCTAGCGCCAATTTCTGTTGTAGTTAGGGTTACAATTGCTGAGATAGAACAGCAGGACCAAAAGCAAGTTTGGGAAGAAAGCATTTATTTGGCCTATGCTTCCATATTCCCTATTCATCATCGAAGGAAGTCAGGACAGGAACTTAAACAGAGCCAGGAACCTGGAGGCAGAAGCTGATGCAGAGGCCATAGAGGAGTGCTGCTTCCCCATGGCTTGCTCAGACTACTTTCTTAGAGAACCCAGGACCAGGGGTGGCACTGCTCACATCAGACCGGACCCTCCACAGTCAATCACTAATAATGAAAATGCCCTCCAGGCTTGCCTACAGCCCCATCTTACAGAGGCATTTTTTTTCTCACGTGGGGCTCCCTCCTCTCTGATGACTCTAGCTTGTGTCAAGTTGTCATGAAACTATCCAGCACAAAACTGTAACACTCTCCTTTTTGTTTAACATTTTTTCCGAATCTGTGTTTGCGGAAAAACTAAATATTTTATTTGTAAAAGAAATATTTTTTTCTCTCCTCCTTAGGGAAGGTAGGAGCCAACACTGTAGTTCCATGTATCACTTCAAATACTGAAGTTTGTGAGTAATTCTAGTCCATTCCATAGTAATAATAAGAACCAAAAAAACCCCACAATAATGATGACTGGGTTAACTGCAGTTAATAAATAGAATCACAGTCGCACAACACAAATCTTACTCATGTTCATACAAATTCCAACATGGTCCCGAAACTCTCCTGACATGTTCTCCTTTGATGGTGACTCAGGCATCCACAATCCTTGAACAAGGCAGCTAAGCCAGCTGCAGAGATTAAGAAGACGTTTAGGAGTACTCTGGCGTTTAACTATTTTGGCCCAGAAATACATCTTTTTACTCATGTATCATTGGCCAGAGCTAGTTTTGTAACGCTAACCTGACTGCAGACAGGCTGGCGGTGAGCAAGAGCACAGTAAAACGTGACTGCGTCTCATGTGCCTTTCCCAAAAGCAGCTCTGGCTTTTACATCTCAAGCACAGCACAACTTCACGTATATGTATATGTTATCTCAAATCTGCCAACCACTTAAGATGCATTATTAACTTCACTTTATAAGGAAGCCAAGGCTCATAAAAATTTACTAATTTACATGTAATTACCTCTGATCCTCAAGAAGTCTCTCTAGGCATGTTGTATAAACTCTAGTCATAACTAAGCCTCCCGACAGTAAAGACTTCTCTAAAAGTCAGTGGCAGAGTGGGATCTGCATTGTGGGAAAGGCATCCCCATGCTTCATCAAGGACCATGGACCATGCCCAGCGCCCAGCACTGAGAAACTGGGAATAAAGAGAAACACAGAGAGGAGAAAGGGGGAGGTCTGCTTGGGTGATAGGCATCAGGCACCAGACGCTGCCCTCGGCACCTTGCCGTGGGGACTCAAGTGGTGTTCACCCTATGCTGGAACCCCTGACATCAAAAAGGTATTCTTTCCAAAGACTAAAAGAAACACAGAACAGGCACCATGTCAGAGTTAGGCTCTCTGTAAACCTAATAAAATTGGTTTAAGGTTAGGATTCCCCAAGCAGCTTTCAAGACCCTGGAATGTTGAAGTGTCCAGAATATTATATTTCTGAAAAATGTGCAGAGCATTATGAGAGATCTTTAACAGCCACTAGTTAAGACCGCTATCTCTCCCCACTCCCAACTGCCTAATTGGGATATTTTAAGCTCCAATTAAGGAGAAACTGAATAGAGTATATATTTAGTATGGCTTAAATGGTATATATTCACTTGATTTGCAGTCTTTTCCTTGCATAAATAAGTTATTGTCAGTCACCTTGGTCTTCAGGAGAGTGTGTAAGGTCCACTGTACCGACACACCTGGAAAAACACCTGGACACAGCCACAGGTGTACAGTCCTCAGGAGAGTGTGCTAAGGCCAACTGTACTGACACACCTGGGCAACACACCTGGCCACACACCTGGGCACAGCCACAGGTGTACAGTCTTCAGGAGAGTGTGTAAGGTCCACTGTACTGACACACCTGGGTACAGCCACAGGTGTACTGTGTGTGAAGGTGGAAGGGGTTAGATGGGAGTCTGTGGGAAATTCTCCCAAACATCAGATGTATGAGACTGAGGAGGCAATGCAGATTCCACAGGCAAGTGGTCAGGGGGAGTCTGCTCCTGTCAGAAACAACCCCGTCAATGTAACATGTACAATTACAAGCCACCGTAGCTTTTTCTTTGAATGGCAATTACGTGAAGTAAGACTTATTACAATGTCTAGGTTTGCAAGAGTAATTTCAAGTGTACATACACATGCTCATATGTGAATAAAATGGTAGATGGTCCCTAAATTTGACAGCAATGTTTCATTTTGTATGACCAACATTGAGCTATGGAAAGAAAAGAGGTTTTTGTGAACTATTACCACAAAGAAAACCAAGTTTCAATCAACCATGTCAAGTGAAAATATTTTTTATAATCTCTTTATAGAAATTTACATTAAAATGTAAAGTTTATTAGTAGACATTCTCAAATAGTAAATGTTCAAAAATATTGCGGAACATGAAATCTAATTTCTGGAGTTTACTTGAATGTGTAATATTTGTCAGCTCTTTTAAATGTGCTTGTATATGAAGCATCTGTATGCATCACTATCACACTCATTTCCTATTTTCTTAAAGACTACCCTCTCCACATGAAAGGCTTAGATACCCCAGAGTCGGGACCCGCCCTGTGTCAGCCTCATTGGCAGGGAAAATACCCTCCTATTGACCTCACAGAACTTCGATTAGTTTAATACCTGAAGCCCACCTTTAGAAATAATATGTAGATGACTATAAAATACAGTTAGTTCACATGCCGGTGAGTTCAAAGCAGAGTGAGTTTTTGAAGATTTAAATTACACATTGCAGATTAGACTTTAATCTGCAGACATTGATTTGAAATTCCACCGCCAAAGGCAACTACAGATAGCGGCTGGTTATATCTCCACGCAGATTGTGTTTATCAGTCATGAATACTGTTGAACTTGAAAGGGCGACTGTGACTCAGTAGAGCCAGAGAAAAAAGGTCCTTGGGTACAAGTGGCCTTTATAAAGCCAAGAAAGGTGTCCTTCTGCTTCACTCTACATAAACTGAAATCATCTAAACTCTCTAGGCAGAAGAAAACTAGAGTTTCCCTTGGTACCAAATGAAACTTACCCTCTTGTTGGTAGATATGGAATAGCTTCCTTCCCTCACTGATAGACAAATTGGAGAGTGCCCAGAAAACATGCAGTGTTGATTATTAAAACTTGAATCAAAATTGCATATGCACAATAGATGACTGGGGATCTTTTTTCTTTGGAAGAATGTTGATTATGGTCCATGCTTTTGGGAAGTTATGCTTGAAGACAGAAATAGCATGTCTCACTTGGAGTGTTTTTAATGCCCTGAAGAGGAAAATAACATAAAAAATAAGGTACTCTTGCCATTTAATCAAATTACCTCAAAACTGTGTGCAGAGCTTTGGTAACCCTCAAATTCTAGATTATTCAGAAACAGTCCCTTTGTCTTTTAGCTGCAGCCCCCAAATGAACACATTTGTTGAAGGAAAGGAGAAAATTGAGTACAAAAGCAGAGGTTAGGAGGGAGTAGAAAGTAGAATCCCAAGCATAAATTCTCAGATGAATTCTCTCCAGAAAATGTCTTCCTAAATGTGCATTATTTTGTTCCTCATCACAAAGGCACCAAGGCCCTATTTTCCTATAATTCTAGAGACAGTTCAGTGGCCAGTCTGGGGGGTTGGGGTGGGGGGTCGCTGAAGCAACTCTCATTATTTTCCAGCAGTTCTAAATGGATTATGAATCATAGATAATTTTGAAGAATTTGATTCACAAACCACAGAACCACAAACCAATGGAGAATATGTTAATGGTAGAAAGTCCCCCAATAAAAATAGCTTTGTTTACACTTCGTGTGTCCTCCAAATTGTACTCCAGTTCTGGGGAAGCAGAAAGAGGATACGTGGAGCGAGATGGGTAGAAACCTCAGAATAATGTTTTAATTCTTTGAAGGGATTTTAGAGATAATCTAACTAGCCTTTAACTTCCTTCAGGTCCTGTATGTTTGAATAACTTCTCTAAAACCGTCATACATATAGTTGCAGCCAGGCTGGAGCCTAAAACCAAACCTCTCCATCTAACCGCCACCTTCATAATCCTCACTCATCCACATCTCTCCGCCAAACTCCATTTGCTCCCCAAGAAAGATAAAAATCAGTTTCACAGCAGGTAACTCCATTGTAAAACAGTCCATAGTTATTTCAGTAGAATGCCTAAGAACGTATAATAGATTTTCCTAAAACATAACAATAAGCAAGATAAAATTAATAGTCCCAGAAGACAAACACTGGGAATGTTATCAGCTTTTATGATTAGGGACAGTGATAGCAAAGTGGTCAGAAATAATAGAAAGGAAAGTATAAGAGAAACTATACAGCCGCACACACTCACCAAACCTATTATGAGCCGTATACAGAGGAAGCGGAAATAAAGGCTTTGAAACACAGCTGCCCCACTCCCTGCTGTTTCCACCTAAACACAGCTATTTTCCACCAGGACCCAGCACGTGTGTGGTGACAAATGGAAAAAGGGTGAGCTCATGGACCCTAGGGAGCAGAGTCCAGCATTCCAGACAGAGCACCCTGAATGCATTCGGCCACTCCCGACCTCCAGCCCTGTGGCTGGTGCACATAGGAAAGCCAGGAACTCATGCAGACACCTGACTACCACTTGTTAACAGACAAAAAAGCATCAGATAGATCTAAAACCAGTCTAACTGGAAAGTATCTTTCTTCACCCAGATCACAGCAAGGAACGCTGTTTAACTCTGAGGCACCTGACACTTTAGCAGATCTTCCATCAGAACTGGGGCACAGCAAAGCTGGCTTCATGTGCTGGAAAGAAGCTTTCTTCTCTTGGCCATGTTTGGATGGTTCTGACACAGCACGCTAACGTTTTGACTCAAACTATTAAGGATGACAGTGTGAACAACATTTCGGAAGGCTAGGTTTGGCGGATGACCTCACGAGGGGTAGTTTCTGTATTGTTCTGGGTGGTTTGGTCCTGGTGTTAGATCCTTCTCGTAGGTATTAAGGGTTTGAATGATGTCAACACATGCTCAGGGTTGTAACAGAAGTGATCTGTTTATAGCTAATGGCTGGAAGGCTTTCCTTTCTTAATAATGTATAGCGTACAGCTTATAAATTTAATTACTTATTTGATGAGCATTTATTGATCTCCCTCCCATATACTTTATATCACGCTCGGTTTAGATGTGAAACATGACCTCGTTTCAAGGCCTGTGTCTGCCATGTCTTTATACTACGGTGGAACTGATATTTAACTCCTCTGAGTATGTTTACTGTTAGAACGGAATAAGATAATATACAGGGAAAAAAAGCAAATATTGGTTTCTAAATGACAGCCTCTTCCTTTAAGAAAATCAGTTTGAAAATATGAACATGTACACAAATCCCTAAGGGGTATTTCTACAACAGAGAGTGCGCCGTGTCGTGTGAGAAGACAGAGAAAAGAGCGGCCGAGTCTGTCTGGATGGGGATGGGAGCCCGACACTGAGAAATATCAGAAAGGTGACCGAGGGATGAGCGCCAAAGGGCAGAAAGCAAAGACTTCATCCTTCCGGTCCCTACAGTCAGAGGCGCCTTCCCTGTAGCAGCAAAGAGCTCATCCTCTCAAGCTGAGCTCACTTTTGTTTTGGGAAATCAGAATTTGCTCAGGTACTGGACTAGTCCAGTTCAAGACCCACACTCAACACACACACACACATACATACATGCATATATACACATACATATACACATACACACATACATCTATATGCACATACATACACATATGAACACATTCACATACATATAAATACATATACATACAAATGTATATATACACGTGCATCTATACATACACACATATACACAATATATACATATGCATGCTATTACAGGCAAATATATATACACATATATACATATACACACATGCATATATACATATTTGCATATATATTATGTGCAGACACATATACTACATATACAATATATACATGCTATAAGCAGAGACATGTATACCTGCACATACATATACACACATACACACACACACACACACACATATACACATACATGCACACTACACACACATAATGCCTGATCCTCATGGCATTACTTCCCATTCAAAAGTATGTACTGAGTGTGCAATTCACCCCAAGGCTGCAGTTCAGGAAAAGGAGAGGGTAAAACTGGCAGATGAGTCATAAGAGGAAGCAGGGGGGGGGCGACAACTAAAGAAATCTAGAGTTAAAAAATAAAATATTAGATTAACACAATATACTCGGGGGACTTGGGACATAGCATGTGGCCCACTGGTTTTCTCCTAGTAACAATCTTAGACATGCAGTCACCAGGACAGGTGTGGTGGCACAGCCTTGCTGTCCCAACTGGACGAGCTATTTCTTCTAACACAGAAGGAAAGTGTGTCATATCGGCAGAACAATAAGAGCCAGTGGCGGGTAGGAAGCGTGATTCTTCTCCACACCCTAACCTAGGCAGACATCGCAAATCCATTACGCCGGGATTTCCCTGGCTCCTGACTGTCGTTCTCCAATGGCAGCCCTACTGAGAGCACACTAAAACTACCAGAGAAAGTCGGGATTACAGTCTCCGTGGGAGTGACCACACACACACACACACTACTCACTGTGAAACAGCTGAGCTGCCTGCACAGCACGCTGTGGGATGCTCACTCAAGCCTCAGGCCCCCCCTCCTTTCTCAAGACACAGAAGCAGGAAGGCAGCCTTAAGAAAACACAGAAATCTCTTGATCCGCTTCAAATCAGAGTTGGGGATGTTGATGCAGAATGACTCACGAGGAGGGAAAGGCAGGGTTCGGTGTAAGTTTCCCGGCCAGACCTGCATCAGAGGCCTGAGCTGCAAGGGCAACCGTGGGAAGGGGTGGAGCAGGTCCTCCGAGGTGGAGGGAATGAGCCTCAAACAGCTCAGCTTCCTGAAGTGATATTGGGGTGTCAGTCCTAGAAGCTCGACCTGAATTTGTTTCTTCAGCTGCCTCCCCACAATGACTTCACAGATGACTTCATAGCCAAGAATCTTTCTGTTAACAACAGGCCAGGCTATTGTTATGATCAGACCCTGAAAAAAAGGCCTACCTTCAGCCGCATTTACGGAGAGAGTAACGTTTATCAAACTAGTTCTACCGACATGTGTATTTCAATAGACGCTCCGGCTCCTCCAGCTTCTGCGCTCACTACAAAGATGACTTCTGAATTCATGTGTCCACACCCGAGTATGACTTTCCTGCCCTCCTGCTCCCCACATCGTCTCCTGAGCTTTCACACTTAGATTTTTCTATCCTCACTAAGAGATCGTGTATCAATAATTCAGTTTTTCATCTTTGCTTTCACTCGCCTGATCATCTGGGATCACAACTACAGTATAATCCAATTTCTTCCCTTCTTCCCTTCCTCCCTTTCCCACCCCAAAATTCTTCTTTGCATAATCTCCTTCCCAGCTCTTCCACTACCAATCCATTCTGCGCAGGCTTTCTCACCTCGCTACTACTCTGCTGTAACATTCTCCCAACAGGATTCCCTGCTTTCAGGATCATCTGACCCCATTAGCCTTCCACTTCACTCAAGCTGGGGCAGCCAGATTAGTACAAGCCAAATTAAATGCTTTCTTTGATGTCTACCTTGGTCATGGTGTTTTGACAGTGCGATGGAAAAGTAACTAAGACACCCCCCTGCTTCCTCTCTTCTCTCTCTGCTCTACCACGTGCTTCTCTCTGAGGGGCTGTAGCACATTTGGGTGATGACTTGTGCTGCTGACAGAGGTCTTAACACTCCTACTGTTTATGCTGTTTGTGCTTTGGTCCCTAGCAAAGAATGGAGGTGTTTTTAAAGGATTCAGATGTTACCTTTTCGATCCCTTGGCACCTTGCACTTGTGAAATCCTGAGGAACTCCCACAATCTCTTCTTCCTGTGATCAAGCCCTTCCACAGACCATGCATTTGGGCATTTCTCTCCACAACCACATTTTCAGATCACAAAAAGACTATACCAGGGAAATATACCCCTCTTCATTTTAATAAGATATGCCTTACACTTAGCCTAAAAATATATCTTTTTATATCCATTGCAACAATAATTTGGAGACTTCCTATCCTCAGATCTTTATATATAAAAGCCTACCACTCATCCAAAATCTGAGAGTTAATTGGTGTTATCCCTTTTTAAATTTAATTTCGTTTTTCCTTGCTGGGAATCAAACCCAGACTGTTGGCAGGCTAAACAGGCTCTCACTAAGCTACATGCTCTCCACAGATGTTAACTTGGAAAAGTAAATGACAACTTTCCTATGCTTCAAATCTGTCAGATTTTCTTCCCTAGAAAATAATTGCCCAAGCCAACTCCCAAGCCCATTCCTTTCCTCACCAATAAGCTATCCAACGGTCGTGCTGGGCGAAGACAAACAAAACACTTTCCTTTCGGTTGCTGTCACAAAAACACTGACCCAAAGCCACTTCGAGGAGGAAAGGGTTTGTTTTATCCTAACATTTGCAGGTCACAGTCTATCACTAAGGACATCAGGGTGGGAATTCAAGTTAGGAACCTGAAGATAGGACGGCTTGGTATTTCACACAGCACTACCTCAGACTGGTGAAATGAGCTCCCAAGGAGAGAAACACAGCAGAAAGCATGAAGGAATGCTGCTTGCCGGCTCAGTCGCTGTCTCTCTCTCAGGCTCATGCCCAGCTAAGTGTTTATATATAGCCCAGGACCACCTAACTAGGGATGGTGCCACCCACAGCGGACGAGGCCCTCCTGCATCAATTAGTAATCAACCCAGTCCCTCACAGGCATACCCCCATGCCAATCTGAGGGAGGCAATTCTCAGCTGAGTCTTTCCTTTCAAATGTCCCTAGGCCAGTGGTTCTCAGCCTTCCTAATGCTTCAACCCTTTAGTACAGTTCCTCATGTTGTGGTGACCCCCCCCCAACCGTAAAATTATTTTTGTTGCTACTTCATAACTGTGATTTTGCTACTGTTATGAATTGTATGGTAAATATGTGATACGCAGGATATCTGATATGTGACCCCTGTAAAAGGGTCATTCCCACGGTTTGAGAAATGCTGGTCTTGGCTAAGTGTGACAGTTAAACTAACTGGATTGAAGGACTACATTAAATCTACCTTCAGGGAATCACAGCTCCCTTTATTTATGTATTTGTCTGTTTGTTTGTTTTATTTTTGCTTTTTTTACTCAAGAGGTTAATTTTTCTCCCCCTGCTCAAAGCCCTCCGTGATGAACCCTGACTCTACCCAGGTCCGCGTTTTCTCTTCGCCCTACTCTTATTTATCCTTCTCTTTTCTCCACATCACATTCTTCTACTCTGCTTTCTCACAAGCCCAATATTGATGTCTCTTGAGGAGATCCTCACTCTCGGGAGCGTGCAGGCTGCATCTCCTTCAAGAAAGCCTCGTCACACTTCTCGGCGCGCGGATTTACCGGGTTCGCTTCTCTTTGAAAGAGGTGTTTGTGTGGTCTTATCACATTCCTCTCATTTATTCTCCTGGCTCATGTTTCAATTTTCCTCCACCTTGTTGCAGCCCTGCATTTTCTGCTTTTCTTATGTCCTTGGTTTCCCACAAGAGCTTTTAAGCGCTTGCTCCTCCCTGCCCCCCACGCCCCAAATCCCTTCACACCAGCTCCAGCTAGACTGCATTTAGTGCCCGCATGTCTGAGTCTTCCCTCTGACAAGAAGATAAACAGAGCACATTTTCCAAGTTGCCCTCAGCTCCCTTTCTGTTCCTCCTAGGATTGGAATCTGAAATGCGATCCTCATCCATCATGCCTCCTCACAACTGCCTTCCATGGCAAAGTGGCGAGCCACGCATTTTCTTGCCAAAGAAACAGGTGCCTGAGCTGGAAATTCCCCCACACTCTTCATTTGCTTACTTTTGAAAGGCTCAGACACGTCTAAAGCTTAGGCGTGAGGGTGTCTTGGGGACACTTCATAAATGGAAAACACTTTTGTTTCGTCTTAAAGGCTTGGGTCTTATTACCCACCAGGCCTTCCCAGGTACCACTGCCATGTGATTTTAGCCTGGGGGTGGGCTGCAGCTGAACACTTCCTTCAAACCCCGCTATATCTTTGACTTATTTGGGGGATTAACTGCTTACTGCCTGAATTCCTGACATTAGCACCTAGTATTTATTGCTCTCCAGTTTGCTAATTCTTCAACTGGCAGAAAAGGCAAGAGTTAATTCTTCAACTGGCAGAAAAGACAAGGAAGAATGTTGATATGCTGCTGGGTGTGTGCTCTGCATACATATGACAATCTGAAGGCACTGTGAATGCAAGTGAAGGGGACCCCACTGGGGACACAATCCCTACAAAGATTATAAACATCTTTGCCCATGCCAGACTCTCCTTCGCAACAGAGTCACAGGAGATTTCTCAGTGGAAAAGGCTGCTTGCCTTCGGCTCTAATAACTTGAATATGTGCAGGGCAATTAGCCTCAGGCTGTGGACTCCAGGGCATACTATTGGTCACCTTGCAACAGGTGTGCCCTTCTCCTGTGCTCTACAGCACACCAGTACCATGGAGCCTTAAGGTGCCCCGTTCCCCAGAATGATCAACTCCATCTCCTGCCCCAAACTATAACATATTAAACAGCTTTTCCTCCTGCTCACTTAGCAAACTTTTGGTGACTTCTTATAAACATTTTTATGCTATAGAAATAAGAATTAAAATAAATAATGGCATGCCCTGGGATAAAAGAGAACTAATTTCTAATTCTGCCTCTGCTACTACCAGGCATTTGGTTCTAGGATAATCAGATCCCTGGACATCTGTCTGCCACCCACGTCAGGGTTCAACCTGGTTTCATTTGGGTTTTACCTAGGGTGGGCCTTGAGGACAGAATTTTTCAATCTGAGACAATTCTTCAGTTGGTTATAAAGTTAAGTTGTATACTGAAATGGTAAGAGGGCATTGCAAAGAACAAGACTAATGTTCTATAAACTTCTGTTATGGCTGTTTGTAGACCTAAGAATTGGTTGTCAACATGGTCTTTTACTGTGGATAAAAGTACAAATTTTTTTTTAATGAAGTCCTACAAATGTTGAGGGACAGAGAGCAGAATAGCTGTTTCATGGATAGGGGATATTAATAGAGACTGACTGTTGATATACTTATGATTTCTTTTTAGGGCGATGGAAATGTTCTAAAATTAGGTGGTGGTGGTGGTGATAGTGGTATAAATCAGTAAAGCATACTAAAATTGGTTCACAATGAATATAAAATATGAGAATTTTATGGTATATAGATGAATAAAGCTGTTTGAAAATATGACAAAAGGCTGCTCAAGAGAGCCATTGATTTGCTTCAGGGCACCAGAATGTTCTCCAAAATGATACCATAAAATTTTAAAGAAAGAAAGCATAGATAGTTTTTATCAGATTCTCAAAATGATCCAAGGCTCATTGACATTTTTAAATCAACTTGCATCATTGTACAGAATAATAGTAGGTTTATTGTACCATTTCTGTGTGTGTGTGGGCATGGGGGGTGCTCGTGCCCATGTATATGAGTTATGCTCAAACTCAGTCTCCCCAGGACCTTCTTTTGGTTTCCACATTCTCCCCGACCTCCAGTCCCCTTTCCTTTCCTATCACAGCCCCTTCCCTACTTCCAGACAGTCACCTTTTCTGTTTTCTTTTAGAGAAAATCTGTGAGTCTGGCTAATTACACTTAACACAGTAAGCTCCAGTTCCTCACATTGTCCTGAAAATTACATGATTTCATTCCTCTCTGTGGTAGAATAATACCCCTCCTCCTTTGTTGACTCATCTAAACCTCTATCTATATTCTATACCGTTGCTATAGTGACTCATACAGGAACAAACATAGGGATACAGGGGTCTCTACTGATGCCTTCTTAGGTTTCTTCAGTAGCATAGTCAGACCACACAGTGGTCCTGTCTCTAGTTTTTAAAGGACTCTTCATATTTCCCTCAGTGGCTGAACTACTTTACATTTAGCCAACATCAAAGAAAGAGGCCCGTATAAATTTGAGGACCAAATAGTTTCCTCCTAGCACTAAAATTCTGTGATTCTAAAATCTGACAGCTTATTTTCTCCCAAAAATTAGAATAATAAATAAAATCGTACTTCCAGAGCCTTGCAAGAGTCTATTTATACAATAACGTGCATGGACTGGAACAAATATATCAAATATTTTAAGAAGAAAATCAGTGTATAAATCTGAAGACTTATTAATGGCATCTTCATCATTTGAGTGTATTTCATATTGTATATTATAGTTACCCACCTTTGTCAATATCCATGGGGTTTTAAGTCCTATCTACAAATGGGAAGCCTCAGTGCCTCCAATAGTTTTCTCATATTGGTGATCCACAATTCCAAAAGTGGGGCCCAGAGAGGTAGCTCAGTGGGTACAGTGTTTGCTGTGCAAGCATGAGGACCTTACTTCCGATCCCCAGCAGTCATGAAAAAGTCAGCCATGCATCTACCACCCCAGCACTGGGGGCAGAGACGGGCACATCCAAGAGGCTCACTGGCCACCCAGTATAGCCAATAATAAGCTCCAAGTTCAGCAAGAGACCTGGTCTCAAAAACTAAGGTAGAGAGCGAGAGAGGAAAATATCCAGTATTCACCTCTGACTTCCACATCTTATACGTAGGCAAGTGTACCCCCAAAACAAATACGTATATATACAAACATGCGTGCATGCATGCAACACAGAGACAAAATATGTCTCAAAATATGTACAATTAAAAGTGAAAGGGGGTGGCAAGATGGCTCAGCAGGTAAAGGTGTCTGCCACCAAGTCTGATGATGTGAGTTCAATCTTCAGGACCCCTCATGGTGAAGTGAGAGAGCCGAGTACGATGAGTTATCATCTCATCTCCACATGTACACAATGACATGTACACTCCCACACATATACACACACGTAAATGAAGAAATAAATAAATAGATAAATGTTGGAATGGTGAAAATATGTATGATAGCAAAAAAAACGATAGAAAGGGACTCACAAAAAGATTCTGTGTATCTTATATAAGCAAGGAGACTGGGTATTTTTAAGCAGAGTGGCAATCTGGAGATAGGAAAAAACATTTCTGAGTAAGGAGAATGTTTATACAAAAGACTGTGTGGGGTTCTTCTGTGAAGGCAATGAACTATCAGTCAACTATACTCATGCGTTCCTTCATGGCAAGGGGCATGTCTAGTTTATCTAACAATGCTAAAAAAGAAGGCTGTATGCATCCGGTAAGTGTTTAATGTTCGTTAACTTGCAGGGTAATTTTCCATTGCAAAATTGTTGGCAATAAGCAAGTGACCACCACCTAGTCATCCATTCACAGCAAATTCTTTCAAGCCATTCTATTACTAAGATCTATTTACATGTGAGTTTTATGAAAGAATTTCCAGATTGTATTATTGAACCAATAAGCAAAGTGTAGAATACTCTCATTTGAGTAATAAGGAAATGAGATGTTGAAGTCTTGATCAGCAGTGACAGGTTTCTTTCTTATGTCTCTTTGGATGCCCCAGAGCTCATGAAAGATTTGTTCATTTTTTTTTATTGGATACATATAAATGTTTGTTCTACCCCTGACATTTCTTTCTTCCGATTTATGTTGTGTGGTGAATTTTGATTTTTTTTTTTTTTTTTTTTTTTTGTTTTAGCTATTCTCATCTTTGGTTTAAGGCATTGAACAGTTGTAAGAATGTGGAGGTGTCTTAATGGCTTGTTTTCTCATACTTTTGGTGTTTATTGAGTTTTGTGCATCTAGGAGAATGAATGTGTCCTCTAATTTTTCTTTTTTCCCCCACTTTCTTTTTGCATGTTTATTTGGAGTCTTCCCAGTAAGTTATCTTCACTTGGATCTGTTCCCCCTGCTACTATTTAGAAGAAAATCCAACTGTAGTAACAGAAACAATGGTTTGACAGAAATCCCAGTGATCACAATGAACTAAAATACACTTGTATACACACATCACTTACATCCCTGATAATTCTCATAGACACAGTTTCTAGGGTACTTTGCTAAGGGTTGTCCTCCCACATAAATCCAAGGCATGTGTATATTTGTCTGTCTGTCGGTCTGTGCCAGTGCCCACCATTCTTGCCTGAGAACAATTGCATTCACTGTGGACTGTGCCAAGTTCAGCATACTTCTCACTGCTGCTCACCTAGATGATAGCAGGGATGGCGTCCCTCCTATATTCCTCAGGCTAGTCACTCGAGGATGAATGCAAAGACGCCCAGCCTTAGGGCCCCAGGTGTACTCCTAACACAAACTCTGTGGCTAGCCTTGCCTAGCCATCACTCTCTGCCCATGGTGCTTCTGGGTTCAAGTTGTCCCTCCACAGCCTTTTCAGCCTCTCTCTCAGGTTTGTGACTCCTACAGTGTCTATGCTAAAGATGGGACAGCACATCCCTGCCTGTGACCCAGCTTGGAATGGGCTCCATCGTATAGCTAAGCACCAGTTAGCAACTGCTCTTAGTTGCTTCTTACATTGGAGGGTGTGGGACTCTAACCCCAGCTTGTTTGTTTTCTCTGCATCACCTTTCTTTTTCTCCATACTTTTGAGCTCTCTTGTGATCCTCTTTATATGCATCTGAGGTTCCTCCTTGTTGGTGGCTTTTACTCTTTTTGGGTGCCCACCACCCAGCTCCCTAATAAATCACACATGAAGGCTTATTCTGAGCTATAAATGCCTGGCCTTAGTTTGGCTGGTTTCTAGCCAGCTTTTCTTAAATTTTCCTGTCCACCTTTTGCCTCTGGGCTTTTATGTTTATCCTGTATTTGTATACCTTTTCCTACTTCTTACTCCATGGCTTGCTGTGTAGCCAGGTGGCTGGCCCCTGGAGTCCTCCTCCTTCTCTTGCTTCTAGACCTTCTCCTCCCAGATTTCTCTTATTTATTCATTCTGCCTGCCAGCCCCACCTATCCTTTTTCCTGCCTTGCTATTGAATGTTCACCTCTTTATTAAACCAATCAGGTGTTTCAGACAGGCAGAGTAACACAGTTTCACAGAGCTAAACAAATGCAACATAAAAGAATGCAACATACCTTTGCATCATTAAACAAATGTTCCACAGCATACATCTTAGAATAATATTCCACAACACCTCCCCTTTTCCTTATGGATAGAATCTAATCTTCTGTGTCATAACTCTTTTCCTTCACTGAGTCACCGAGAGGCAGATTCTAACTCACCTTCTTACCCAGACCCTGAGCACATTCCACACTTGCTGAACGCAGCTCAGTCAACAGAGTTCTGTTCTCTGGAACACTGCTTTTGCAGCAAATGAGGTCAAGCTTTAAAAGCATCACATATTTTCCCATAAGCCTCCTGTTCCTTTTAGCTCAAGGTGGGGGCCTTCTTCATTATTGATCTGGTTCTTATTTCTAGTGCTAACGTGAGAGCCTGCATGGTTGTACCAATTTCATCTCCGGCTTACACGTTTTCTCTACCTGCATCTTCGCTAAGACATCCCTGCATTGCTGATCTCTCCCTCGGATCTGCCATGTTCCAGTGATGCAGCCATCAGTCCTATCACAGTCCTTCACTCTCTCTTTTCCCCCTGAATTGTTTATTTCACAGGTACTGCATTATCTTCCCTTCAGTCTATAAGCTTCCCACTCTTCTCCCCATGTCACGCCCACACAATGAGTCCTACCGAGAGATCCATTTCCTCCTTTGATTTAGTGATTTTGATACTTTTTACCCTAAACAAAACAATATCTGGATCTTTATATATATGATTTCATGATTTACCATATCTTTAACAGCAATACAACCACACTTCTCTGTAAGTGATATAACAGATTACACATCTCCTGATTATTTTTTTCCCCTGAGACAAGGTTTCTCTGTGTAGCCCTGGCTGTCCTGGAACTCACTCTGTAGACCAGGCTGACCTTAAACTCAGAGATCAGCCTTCCTCTGCCTCCAGAGTGCTGGGATTAAAGGTGTGCACCACCACCATCCAACTTCAAGAGTATTTTTAAAAAGCCAACAACTCTATGATTGGCAGGAAAAACACACACACACACACAAAAAAAAAAAAGAAAAAGAAAAACAGGGAAAAGAAAGCCTCTAAAAGAAGTTCAGCTAATAACTGTCTTGTATCGGGAAGCCTTTAGAACCATCTTTTCCCCTTCTAAAATTAGGTGGGTAGCGCTTTATTGGTTTTCTGTGGTGATTGTTTAAGATGATGAACGCTTGAGGACTCAATGATGGTACCAAATGACTGTCCCCCTTTTGGCTCCCTCTTACCATTGGCTCCCCACAAGCCTTGTAAATCTCAGCCTGTCTTCACCAATTCATTTATACTCAGCTTTTAATTCTTAATACCCATCACCTGTACTGATGTTAAATAAATTCATTTCATCATGTCAATTACATGGAGCTGATAGAATAAAAAAACCACTAAATGTCCATCCTTTGATACACTATTTTTGTCTTACCCTTTTTAAAGTAGACTGAAAAAGCTCCCCTGGTAAACTGAGCATGGTAGTGCATACTATAATCCCAACATTCAGACAGGAGACTTGCAAGTTCTAGCTAGCCATTGTTGGACCTTGTCTGGGGGGAGGTGAGAGGTGGGTGAGAAAGAGAGAGAAGATATCTTTTTCATTATAGAATTCTAGGCTCTAATCTCAGAGTCAATCCATTTTTTTTTAAACAATGAAAGCTTTGTGGCTCATTACACATTAGAGAGTTGTCCCGTACCCATTCACACCAGTTGTTATGGTGACTGCCTGTGGGTACCACAGACACATTCTAGCTCAAGTTCTATTTTTATCTTACTGTTCTGAGACTCTGCAGACACCTGTCTCATTTAGCAGCTAGAATATTTAAGCATCAAGATGCTTTTAAAAATAGCAGATAAGCCAGCCATAATGACATATTTTAAGCCAGGAATTTTATTGCCAAAGACTAAGATTTCACATATTTCAATGATGTCTTCATAGTACTGTATCCAAATCCAAGAGAATCCAACCTGACTCCAAACAAAATCAGATGGAGGAAAGATGTGGATTTGTCTAATGATAAATGAAAAGAAAAAAATCTATTGCACTTTTATTGCTGCTCCATAAATTATTTCAGAGAGGGTATGGGAAGCTGAGGTGTGTTGCATGCCTGCAATCCAAGTATTCAGAGGCTGGCTGGGGCAGAAGGATGGTGATTTCAAGGTCAACCAGGACTATATAACCAGATGCTGTCTCAAGAAAAGAGATTGATCCAGGGAGGGGAAAGATAAGTGAAGATAATGAAGATATATATGATTAGAGTTCTTTGTATGCATGTATGAAATTGTCAAAATTCATGTGCAGTATATGCTAATAAAAGGGTTTTTTTTGTTTTGTTTCTTGAAACAGGTCTCACTCTGTAGCTCAGGATGGCTAGAACTCACTATGTAGCCCAACTCTTCTGTAACTTGAGTCAATCCATCTGTCCTAACCTCCCAAGTGCTGGGATTACAGGCATAAACAACCAAATTCAGAAAAAAAAGAAAAGAAAGAAAGAAAAAGAAAGAGAGAGAGAGAGAGAGAGAGAGAGAGAGAGAGAAAGAAAGAAAGAAAGAAAGAAAGAAAGAAAGAAAGAAAGAAAGAAAGAAAGAAAGAAAGAAAGAAAGAAAGAAAGGAAAGAAAAAGAATAAAACATTCTTCATAATTTAAAAAAATGGATTCTGCCTCTTTTTATTTTCAAGTCTATGCAGCTTGCAAACCTGTTTAAATCACCCAACTGAGGCAGTTAATGTTTTATACCTTTATTCTAATTAAAATAAAGTCCCTTTTTTGCTTTGCTTTGATTATGTTGGTTTCTTTACTGCCTAATAGAACATTCTACATCTTTCATATTCTTGATTTTTCTTATTCTTTTATTTATATTCCTGATTGAAACTAGTTTGCTTCTCATAATTTGGTCTGCATCTAGATGTACTCCATCTTTTATTATGTTTTGTATGCATTTGTCTTTATATGTGTGGCATGAGTGTGTATACCTCGTGTGTAGGTCAGTGCATACATGTAAGTACAAATGTGTGGAGGTCAGAAATTGATGTTGAATATCTTCCTCATTTTCCACCTTAGTATTTTTGAGACAGAGCCTCGCACTGCACCTGGAACTTGATGGTTAGGCTAGACTGTATGGTCAGCAAGCCCTAGGAATCCTCCTGTGTCTACAACCCACATGGGATTACAGGTGTGCACCACTGCACCTGGAGTTTTATATAAGATGCTAAATCTCCAAACTTAGGTCCTCATGTTTGCACGGCAAGCATTTTACAGATGGAGTCATCTTCCCAGTCACCATCACCCTTTCAGTACACATTTGACTTAGAGAGGATTGGTGCACAGACTTCTCTGTCCTTTAACGGATTTCCCTTGTCAAGGATCACATGACAGAAAAGAGATCTGTGAAATCATGAGATAGATGCCCAGGCCATGGGGAGTTCAAGGTAGAAAGTATTCTCCTGTGCTGGCATGGCAGTGAGATGGGAAATGGGTTTAAAGAGCTTTAGAAAGACTAGATAAAGTGACACTAGTTACCCAAAAGAGGCTGAGCAGGGCAAAGACTAATTGCCACAGCTTTGTTTAAAGCTTCAGTATGTGGGCAATCAAACCAAGGGATTCAGATTGGGGCTTCTTGGTTTTTGAGACATGGTCTTACTATGTAGCCAAGACTGGCCTGGAACTGAACATCCTCCTGCCTCCACCTACCAAGTGCTAGGGTTACATGTATACACCACCAGCAGAGCATAACTGTTGAAAACATTCATGTTTTATCATTGGATTTGTGTATCACAGAGGTTCTTAAAGACAAAATAATACAATAGCACAGATTTATTCCATGAATGCCTTATTATGAATCCTTCGTGTGACATAAAAATGAATTGTTCTTCTAAAGTGAAGACAGAATTGTTAGTTGGATGACGGAGCTATGAATAATTCAGCAGAAGCAAGGGATTTCAGTGCTTGGCTTACCAATGACACATTCACAAAGGTGGGAGAAATTTGTCTGTTGTCTGTAAGATTTCTTGGGTTCTACTGGAGAAAACCCACCCACCAGACAGAATGAACATTTAGTACTTTATTCCTAAATAATGACAAGAATTCAGCAACAACTTATTAAATAATTTGCATTCACTAGCTGAATTCAGATGTACTATGGTTTTAAAAATCAAACTACTTTCCTTACAATTAAATGAATTATAGGTGCTGACAGAATAATCACATAATATAAGCAAGCCCAGAAATTAGATAGTTAATATTAATCATTCAACATTTTGAATTATCTTCTATATGAACAGGTTAAGTA